>ML685831.1:3703880-3751629 GCA_007922175.1 Pelusios castaneus
CAGGGTCAGGGTCAGGGTCAGGGTCAGGGTCAGGGTCAGGGTCAGGGAAGCACAGTGCTTCCCTGCTTGTGTCTGGGCCCTGACTGAGGGAGAGGGCTGCCTACTTATACTACTAGGCCGGGTCCCGCTCCCTGGCTTCCTGTCAGCCCTGATTGGTGGGCCCGGCCCCTCCCCTCTGCCGGGGGTTGGCTCAGGGCTCCTGTCTGTCTCCCTGGGCAGCCATATTCCCTGGCCCTTCCTCTGTCCCTTACAGTAAGCATTTTTTAAATACTAAGTCTAAATAAAATATGTAATGAAAAAGCACATGTATGAGCTGACATTGGAAACCTAGTCTTTTAATTCCATTTGAGCTGAAGAGACAAGGTGGGTGAAGTGATATTTTATTGGATCAACTTCTGTTGGTGAGAGAGACAAGCTTTATTCTAAAACCTTTGTGTAATCTTGAAAGCTTGTCTCTCTCAACAACAGAAGTTGGTCCAATAAAAGATATTACCCCACCCACCTTGTCTCTTTTATATCCTGGGACCAAGACAGCAACAACCACACTGCAGACAACTCGAGCTAAAGGAAGATATTTGTTGATTATCATCTGTAGAAATATCATTATACCCTTTGGAAGCTGCAGCTCATCAATGGATGATAATATACTAACACACGAAGTACCTATGCACACTGAAATCAATGGAAAAAAACCACCATTGCAGTCAATGGGAGCAGGAATAGGCCCCAAACTATTCACCAAAAATAAATAAAAATCAGCAATATCTTTGCTTAATTGCCACCTGTGTCTATACTGAATAGTTAATACACGAGTTTTGAAGGATATTCTATTATATGAAAAGTTTAGAGGGTTATTGACAAACTGTTTTTAAGCTACAACGAGCCAAAGAGACATTAGACACAAGTCACCATTTCTGGCCTAGTTAATTTTTTTAATGCTATGTAACTCAAAAAACATTTAATAAGTCTTCAGGCTCTGCAGAGGCTCTCTCCTTTGCCATCAGAGGCAATCTCACAATTTTCAGACCGAATTGTTTTTTCAAGCCATGGAGGATGGGGCAAATAAAGACTTTATACTGGGTATTGGTTTCAGGCTTATTTATTACTGTCTATTCACAAAAAGGAGCAAATTGTGTCTTAAAATTAATAGTTTTGTATCTTTATAATTCATTAAACTGCTTCTCTCCTGAAAAAAAAAATGGGAGAAGGGGGTATTTTTATCTCTAGGCTGAAGTCTCTAATGCCAATTCTCATCATGGAAAAACTACATCGAAAGTATGAATCCTTAAAATATACTCTGATGGAAAAACCTTTAAAACCTCCTAGGTTGAGTGCTCTATGGCATGTTGTGGCTTATTTTGATGTTAGGTGCCCTCTGTACCCAGTCCTGTGCTGGCTAAGGCAGAGTGGCTTGTTGATTCTGAACAGAAAGGAGTCTGAAGGGTGGAGGTTGTTTTTAATTTACAAATAACTTCACAAACTCTAGTCTCATTTGAGTTTGTGGATATTTTTAATCCATTTATTTTTACATGCCTTAGAAATATTTTGTGACCCAGTGGAACGCTTATACAAATTCATCTCTTTTTACCCTTTGTATAGTCTTAACTCTGCCTGTTGTGGGTTTATTGATGAAAGAGAATATAAGAGACTAGATACTGAACTTATCCCAGCAGTGATAGGACACAGATGTTTCAGAGAAGAAGAGAATAATGCAAGGTTAGAAAAAATTGCTGTACAGATCTGTACGATTGGTTCATTCATCCCAAATGGGTGATCACTGATTTTATTAGAAAAAGATCTGTGTAATTTTGCTCCAATATTGGTGTTCTAAGCACTTTATGGACTGGTCCTGTGGGTGTTCAGAAAGAATATAGGTACATATATGATGACAGGAGGGAAGGGAAGCAGCAGCTCCAGTCAGGCAGCCTTAGCCAGCCATGGTCATTACCTCAGGGAGCTGTTAGTGAGGAACAGAAAGAAGAAGGGCATCCCATACTCCAGCTTCACCATCCCAGAGGCATGAAGTAAGAGCTCTAGCAGAGTAGTCACAGTCTGCCTTTGCTGCTACCCTAGTGGATGTCCAGAGAGCTACGCCAAGGTCTTTTGCTGCATACCTCCTCCTTCCGGGCTGGCCTGGCACTCCTGCTCCTTCCCAGATCACCACCTTCTCCCTGCCCTCCCAGCTCTGTTTCCCAATCTGTGGGGGTGGAGAGCTATTTGGCAATGCACAGCACAGAACTAACCCTAACTCCCTGAGCATTAATAGTGGACATTTTTTATAATGAAAAAATATCATGCACGTGTGTGTGCTTCAGTTTCAACACATTCCTTCATATCTGGGTAATGCTTTTTCCTTTCAGTCAGATTATTTTCTAGTCACCTCATTCCCCCTAATTTGATTCTATTGTGTCACACTCCCTCTTGTTGTAGGCCAAATTTTACAGGTATGTAAGTGTTGCAACTCTTCGTCAATATGACTCTTCTGAAAATGACACTGAAGCTTCTAAACCGATTAAGTGTTGCAATGCTGAGCACCTTTAAAAATCTAACAAGGAGTCCTGTGGCACTTTTAAAGACTAACACATTTATTTATCTCATGAGGTTTTCATGTAAGTGGGAGGAGGCCCCACTTCGCTGGACTCTTGAGAATGGGGAACTTACAAATCATCTTCAAGCATCTGACAAAGTGGGATTTTCTCCCATGAAAGCTCATGTGATAAACAAATTTGTTAATCTTTAAAAGTGTAACAGAACTCCTTGTTTGTTTTGCTGAACTAGACTAATATGGCTACCACTTTGGAACTTTAAAAATCTGGATCATAACACTTTAGGGAAGATGTATAATGGTTAATTTGTGGTTAATTTATGCTATAATATAGAATACAGCTAGTGCGCTTCTCCATCAACGCTTCTGACCCTGAAATCCCCTTCCCCATTCTGGAGACCAAGAAGTATCTTTAGTGGCAACACGTATGCCTGGCTACCAAAGGGGTAGCCGTGTTAGTCTAGGTCAGCAAAACAAACAAGAAGTCCTGTGGCACTTTTAAAGACTAACCAGTTTATTTATCGCATGAACTTTTGTGGTATAAAATCCCATTTCGTCAGATGATTTGAAGAGGAGGAACTTACAGAATGGGAGGAAATTAAATGCAGGGAAATGTATGACACAGGATCAGATCAGGTTGTAACAGCAAATCAAAATAGGTGTTGGGATTCAAACACTGGGGAACAGTATATAGAGGAAGGTGAGGTCAAATCACCTCTTGCAATGAGAAAAAAATTCATTGTCCCTGTTTAACCCTGAGGCAAAGGAGTCGAATTTACATATAAGTTCCAATTCTGCAGTTTCTCTTTGAAGCTGCAATTTGTTATTCATTTTAGCACAGCTATTAACAAGTTGTCAATGGAGGGAGCAGGGAAATTGAAGTTTTCCCCTCTTGATTTTTGAACGTTGTGATTTCTGATGTCAGACTTGTGTCCATTTATTCTTTTGCGCAGAGACTATCCTGTTTGTCCAATGTATAAGGCAGGGGGGCATTTAGGGCACATGATGGAATAAATCACATTGGTGGATGAGCAGATGAATGAGCCCTTGATGGAGTAGGTGGCTTGATTAGGTCCTGTGATGGTGTCTTTTGTGTAGATATGTGTGCAAAGTTGGCAATGTGGTTTGTTGCAGGGATATGTTCCTGCTTTAATGTTTCTCTTGTTTGGTCTGTAGTTGCTGGTGAGTATCCATTTAAGGTTGGGGGCCGTCTGTAAGAAAGGAGAGGTCTGTCTCCCAAGGCTTGAAAGAGTGAGGGATCATTGTGTAGAATAGGTTGTAGATCTTTGATGATGTGCTGTAGAGATCTGACTTGGGCGTTGTAGGTGATGGCCAGTGGCGTTCTGTTGTTTTCTTTCTGGGGCTTCTCCTGTGGTAGTTGACTTCTTGGTATCCGTCTGGCTCTGCCAATCTGTTTTTTCACTTCCACAGGTGGGTATTGTAGTTTTCAGAATGCTTGATAGAGATACTGAAGGTGTCTGTCTCTGTCCGAAGGATTGTAGCAAATGTGGTTATATCTGAGGGCTTGACTGTAGACAATGGATCATGTGGTATATCTGGGTTGAAAGTTTAAGGGATGTAGATAACTATAGTAATCAGTAGGTTTTCAGTATAGGGTGGTATTTATGTGTCCATCTTTAATTTTCACTGTAGTGTCCAGAAAGTGGATCTCCTGTGTGGAGTGTTCCAGGCTAAGTTTGATTGTGGAGTGGAAATTGTTGAAATCTCTGTGCAAATCTTCAAGGGCATCCTTACTGTGGGTCCAGATGATGGAGATATTGATGCAGCATAAGTAAAGAAGAGGTGCTTTGGGATGAGACATGAAGAAGCATTGTTCTAAGTCGGCCATAAAAATACTGGTATATTGTGGGGCCATACTGGTACCCTGTCTTCAAATCTGAAATGGTTGTAGTGAGTACAAAGTTCAGCCACAAGGTTTGCTGGGGCAACATCTGGGATGGTTCGTCTAATGGCTTGTAATCCGTTTTTGTGTGGGATTTGGTGTAAAGAGCCTCTACATCTATAGTGGCCAGGGTGGTGTTTTCTGGAAGTTCGCCAATGGGCTGGATTTTTCTCAGGAAATCCATAGTGTCTCAAAGAGAGCTAGACGTATTCATAGTATAGGGTCTGAGGAGAGAGTCCTCAAAGCCAGATAACACTGCTGTAAGCGTGCCAATGCCTGAGATGATGGGGCGTCCGGGGTTTCCTTTTTTATGGATTTTCGGTAGAAGATAGAATATCCCTGGTTGAGGTTCTGGCGATGTGTCTGTCTCAATTGTTCCTGTGCTGCTTCAAGATGTTTCTTAAGTAGATGGTGTAGTTTCTTTTGGTATTCCTCAATGGGGTCAGAAAGAAATGGTATGTAGGAAGTTGTTGGTGAGTTGTTTGTAAGCCCCTCTTGATTGTAATCCGATTCATTCATTATGATGACAGTGTGTCCTTTGACGACATTTTTAATAGCGGTGCTCAAACAAATGAATAACAAATTGGATATTCAAAGAGAAACCGCAGAATTGGAACTTATATGTAAATTGGACTCCATTGCCTCAGGGTTAAACAGTGACTATGGATTTTATTCTCATTACAACGGGTGATTTGACTTCACCTTCCTCTATATGTGGTTCCCCAGTGTTTGAATCCCAACACCTATTTTGATTTGCTGTTACAGCCTGACCTGATCCTGTGTCATACATTTCCCTGCATTTAATTTCCTCCCATTCTGTAAATTCCCCATCTTCAAAGTGTCTGATGAGTGGGATTTTCTCCCATGAAAGCTCATGTGATAAATAAAGGTGTTAGTCTTTAAAAGTGCCACAGGACTTCTTGTTTGTTTTAATACAGGTATATAGAGCAGCAGATGTCTGCTTGATTGTTTTGCAGCTGCAATGTGATTATCTAGCTCCCTTCTGTGGCGCTTTGTAGCTACTGCATGGGATCTATAATAGATTACCTTCAGTGAGCTAGTAAACACAGTGATGTGATCAAACTATAAAACTATAAGAAAAGTTAATTCATCTCTTTGCAGTGTATAAACACATGGTTAGGTTGTATAGGGAGAAGTATGTTGTTTTTGATTTACATTTAGGAGATACAGATCCCTACACTCACACTGTCAATTTCACTGCCTTTCATCTGGTTGAAAAGTCATTGATACCAGTGGTGGATATTGTACTCTAACACTTGTGGTCAGCTAAAGGTGAGACAGAATTTGGTAAGAAAGTGAAAGCAGTAAATCACCACAGAAGTTATTGGGATTATTGGAGTCACAGACTGAATTTATACCCTGGAAATGTCTAGTAGATGAAGAAAGATTAGGTAGAGGCTGCTGTATAGACTATCACTGCTGCTTTTGTGCTTAACTGTGATGGGAGAGGGAGGTTCCATATCATTTCATTATATTTTTTAGTTGAAGGTTGTTAATGAATGCACACTCCAACTTACAATATGGAACCAAACAGTAGTGAGCCTGCTGTTCCAGTTATTTTTCACTTTCAATAGTTTCTATTCATTAGCAAGGAATTATCCTCGTTTTCTCAAATGGGATTCAGAAACTTCATTTCTGGTTATAATTTACTGAATATTTTTTTTTAAATGAAAAGCATTGGCATTCATTTTGCCTATAAGTTAAATCGCTCTAGTTTCATTTTCAGGATATGCAGTTTAATCATCTTAATATTTCCCCCTCCCTCACAATTCACTTAAGATCCCAAAGAACTTTTTGTTTTCTTAATGATCATATAGAGAGACGGAAGAGAAGGAATATTTAAAAATGACATCCTTACTGAATGCAGCCACTGCTGCCTGAAATTTACGGGATGCTGCTGTACACCTGGGATGCATTTGATTTACAATATTTTACAGTATTGTTCTTCAGCACAGCAGTTCATTGTGTGCTTGATTGACCTCAATCTTTTCTTTTTAGTCTAATTAAATTTGATATTTCAGTTTTTCTCTCTGGAAGTTTCTTGCTTCAAAGAGAAAAATAAAATTAGAGACCCACGATAATTTTAGCTTTAACAATTAGCTAAAGTGGAAACTTGGCTCCGTTAGTTCAGTACAAGGGATACGTAATTTAGCAGGTTGATGTGCTTCATTATTCTACTTAAACCCTAGCTCTTGGGAGACTAAACAATTTACGGATTGTGTCTGAGATCAGACGTTTTGACCCCTACATCACTGATTCAAATCCAGTCTATGCTAGAAGAGATTCAGTGCCTCGTTCTCTGTTATCCTCCAGTGAGCCACAAAGGTGCTGTAAAAGCCATAGATATATTTAATGGAGAGTCCCCCCGAGTAGGGAGTAAGCTGAATAGAAAGTAGCCAGCAGAGTCTGGTCTACAGCAGAACATCCGCACAGCCCTTGACAGAGGGTGCATGACCAGAACCACCACTGCAGTCCAATTATTCTTGGTTACTATAGTAACCTTAGGGGTTGTAGGCAGCCAAGCATATTATGGAGCATCTGTGAGGTTGCTCTAACTTATGATGAGTGCTGGGCCAGGACACTAGATGACACTAGTGGGGATGCACTAAGGTAATATAGAGGTATCTTTGCCTTCTGTGACCTAGGCCAATAAGGGGTTCTTTCAGCACCTGCCCTTTAACTTTAGGGCCACATGCATACAGTCTGATCCTGGCTCTCACGAGCCTACATACGCTTTGCAGGGACAACAGCAGCCCTTCCAGTTCACGTCTTCCCAACATGTTCTCCCTGAATTCTTAACTACCAGGCACTCAGACCATTTCCCTTGTATCACCCCAGAAGGCATGAAACCAGCCTCCCCAGATACCGGCTTACATTGGCACATATGTTCTGTACAGTTTGCACGCCAGAGACCTGCTAGGGATAAAAATAGACAAAAAAGTGTGTTTAATAAAATGATGGCAGATTCAACGATGAAATCATAAGGGAAAGCGAACACATACAAGTTACACAGAAAACAAATAGAACAATAAAACTTATGGCTGTACACTTTTAAATTAGATAAAATCCCTTTTCTAATACAAGTTACCTGTTGCCTTAAAACAGTTTCCCTGTACCTCCACACTATGGGAGAAATCCAGTGTTCACGGACTGCCTCCCTCCTCAAGACTGTCCCCCAAGTTCTAGGAGAAGAACCTCACTCTCAAGCCTGCTTTGAAAGGTTTTTTCCCTTTTTTTCTGTCCTCTCTCTCTACAGTGACACATGGCTAATTAGAGGGAGAAATTCCCTCTGGATTTGATGTTATGAGCCAGGATGTTCTTTTCAGTTTTTAGTTCTCTCAATGCCTTTCCAATAACTCGAATGGGTCGCCATTGCCCATTCCTTGGCTGGGCAAGAACAGTTACTTGTAGCTGATTTCATGTGAACAATTAATATGTGAGGAGTGCTTTTCTGCCTAACTGTTTATCTATGGGAGGTGCATTTGGAGTTTATGAGCATGGTTTTCTACATACACAAGTATCTAAATTCATGAACATTGAGACATACATATCTCAACATTACAAGCTTTCATAAGACTTTACTAGATATATATTTTATAGTACAATGACATAGTATGCAAACATTTGGTTTAACTGCTTACTTTGGGGCTTTAAAACTTTTGATCTCCTCTTGCGGTGTCTGGACCCTGATTGTCAGACCCACTATGTTTTGTTCACCAAGCGGAGTTCAGCAAAAAGGCAGAAACAGGCTCTGAAAGTCATTTCTTATAGACAGTCTTCTCTTGGCTCATGTAAAATAAGTTGGTGGCCTCAATCATGTTCCTAATGCAACAACGCTCCCTGCGTAAGACGCAGCACTAGGAACATTGGTAAAATTGCCGGCTGCTTCAATAGATAGCCTAAGTATTCAATGTATACAAAGACTGAATGGCCCTGTCCTTTCTAAATTGAGTCACATTGATAGGTCAGAACTTGCTGCCGGCCATGTTGAAGTCTATGGGTAAACATAGGAGAGTTCGGCTTGAAAACAGGCTGTTTAAAAATAGAGTAATATAGATGTTTTGTGGGAGTGAAAGGGATGGCTGTGGTAAGGAAGGAGATAGTGGGCACTGAGACAGTGTTTCAGTTCTTTCATGCTATTCAAAATGCAGTTACTTTTTATAGCAGATCCTTAATGGTGTATATCTGGATGCAGGAGTGGGTGGCAGTTACTGATCAGGTAGCTAGGAAACATAGTCCTCTAGGCAGTGACCCAGTTTATATATTGCCTATTTAAATAGGTTTGCAAATCATTGTGAGGCTCAGGCATGGCATAAATGTAATTGTTTTTAAAAAGATAACTTCATTTGAGTAGCATTTAACTGGTTCTGTTAAGCTAAAGAAATAGGAAGGGAGGGTGATTTGAGGGTGGCATAACAGCAATGGGATTACAGTTTGCCCTACTGCCCCTTCCTATCTTACAACCCAAATTACAAATTTGTCTCTAGACCTTTGTGAGTGGCATGTCAGGAGACTGCAGAGAGGGCAATAATTTACCAGAGTCCACAACAGAACAGCAGGCCACCCAAAGTTGGTATATATTTTGGCAGCCAAAGAAAATGTGTGTTTCTTCTGACTCTTATAGGCTACCAACTTTAATGACTGGAGAAGGTGTCTAATCTCTACCTAATGTTTGTAACTTTTTATCTTTAATTCCATCGTACAGGCGCTGGTAGCTGGCTACTGCTCTTATTTCATTGAGCAACATTGGCATAATGGTGTCACAATATAATAGACTAACTTCTATAAGGAAGGATGCCCCCCCAATAGCAAAAAACCAAAAACAAACAAACAAAAAACCCCAACCCAACAACCCTGAAAGTTTCTATAGAAAGCCAACAGAAATTGCAGATGGATTCCAAAGCTATAGGAGCTGCATTTTCCCACCGTTTATGATTGCCTAATATAGGAGTATTTACATGAAGTGATTAAAGTCAGAATTGAGAATCAGAATATCTGGTTATGTCTCCAGCTTTTTTCCGTCTCCAGTGATTCACTTAAATTGTTCTGTGCCTCAGTTTCATCACCCCTAAAAAGTGGTTCATTTGCTTAACTATCTTACAAGGATACTAAGGCTAAATTTATTAATGCTTATAAAGAACATTAAGATCCTTTCATGGTGAGTGCTACAGAAGGCCAAAGCATTATTGCTTCATTTTAGCTAACAGCAGCGGTGAGAGCAATTTGACATTTCTCCAGTATTCCCCACATAACACCCCCGTCCCCAGGATCTGGGATGTTGGAACAATGTTTGTAATGGGGTGCTGAAAGCAGAAACCTTATATTTGGTTTTTATTACAACCTCAAGCCAGAGGTTGCCGCTGCACTCCCAGAACACCTAATTCCAGCACCCATACCCAGGGGAAGGATCAAGATTCAGCAACCCAGATTAATTTTGGAGTGGGTATGCTATAGTTCCATCTGCTGTTCAATTAAATGATTTATGATTGAAGCATCTTCCAAGAATGAGAGAGAGAAATCTAACAGAATTTCCCTTTCACTTCCTTAAACTGCAATATGCTAAAGCACAGTTGTTCTGCCAAGTGCATCCACTGTATTCCTCACAGGAACATGTGAAGTATCAAGATGAAGTTCGTAACTATATTTGGGTATCAAAGATTGTTTAATTTCCCCTGCTCTTGAATGGTAGAATGACAAACAGCTCAAGAATGGTAGGGGAAACCAATGTAACTTGAGAAGACTCATGCCTTTGATCAGAATGCTCTGTTTTGTTTTGCAGTCACAGACTGTGGGACCACACAAATATAGAATTTGTTCTTTTCTGTTATCATGTTGTTGAGACTAGTCCTTTATGGCACAGATAACGCAGACTCCCTGTTTACATTTTAAACTGTTCAAGCCTTATGTTGAAGTTGAATAGTCTTCTGTCAGAAATGTATGTAAAGAACAGTGGCAAGAGAGGAAACTCATTTAAAAGGAAATGAGTAAGTCAGTAGTTCATTCCAACACACGGTAGTAAGCCAGCATTAGAAAAGTAAGCGATGACTCTGGAAGGAAGCATAGCAGTGACTCACTCTGGTCTCTGGTGTGTGGTTTTTATTTATTTATTTTTAGAATTACACTGTGTTTAAAACTATGTGTCAGCCAGTTTAAAGACTTCTAAGAGGGAAAGCTTTCTGTAAGGACAATATAACAAATAATATAAGATGATGTGGCCTACTGCCAGATCCTGCAAGATGTACACCATCCTTGTGACAGTTTTGGGGGGGTCATATAGGGTGTCCAGGTGAATTACTCCTACCTGCCTATTGTGAGATGCGGCTCTGTCTGTGCTGATCAAGGGACACACTCCCTGGCCACTGGCTGGCAATACAGCCACTCTGCTCCAGGCTCCATGAGTCTTGCTCTTTCTTCCTGCAGGTTAGTGATTTACACCCCACTTCATTATACTTGAGGGCCTCGGCCCTTATGTTCTAGACACCACAGGGTACACTGCAGCCCAGTTCACTGCTTTCACCTCTGTTCAACCCTCTCCTTAGTACAGGGTACTTAGATGTGTCTGTAGCAAAATCAAACAACAGAGTTTGAAATAGAGATTCAAATAAACGCAAGTGAAAAGATTTGGAAATGTAAGGTTACAGGTAAAAGAAAAACAGAAAATGTCATCTTTAGCTGATAGTTATTAACACATTACTTTCCTGTCTAATAAGGTATTTGTCACTCTGTGGACAATTCTTGTAGTGTCTGTCCAATTCGGAAAGCTGGGATCCACTTTTCATGAGATACCCTCTTTCTCAGAGTTTCTCCTCTGTAATGGATAACAACTTGTACCATTTCTTTTGCTTTGAAACAGTTACAGGCTGTTGTGTCTTAAACCAGGGGCTCCCCTCTTCAGAAAGCTCTTGGGTGTTTGTTTTTCTAAAGGATCAAGTCTCCATCTGGTCCAGAAAGCAAGCAGAGTGCAGTCTCTGCAAATGTGCATTGTTCTCGTTGTTGATTGAGTTAGCTGTGAGACCCCACTTTCCTAACGTAACACATCTCATTTTAACAGCTTTGCAACTTAATAGTGTACATTTTACATATCTTTTAAGCTGTTTCCTTTACAAGTATCTCACAATAACACTGACAATCAGTTAGTTCTTAGCTTTTAGCAGAAACAACAGATGAGCTCCCCTTGATTAAATCATGGAATCAAAGAAGATTAGGATTGGAAGAGACCTCAGGAGGTCATCTAGTCTAACCCACTCAAAGCAGGACCAACCCCAACTAAACCATCAGGACCAACCCCAACTAAACCATCCCAGGCAGGGCTTTGTCAAGCCATATTTTAAAAACCTCTGACTGAGAGTCCACCACCTTCCTAGGTGTTTTACCACCCCCCTATTGAAAAAAACCCGAAAAGATGGTTGGACATAGGGGAAATACACCTGCCTGGATACTTCTATGTCACAGTCCTCAGCTCCCACTTAAAGATATTCATTGTGTCACAATATTGGGGTCATAATAAAAAACAGATTGTTTTATGAATCTGTTGACTTGTATTATCTCTTAGAGTATCTGCTCCATTCTGAGCATACTGAATGTGACAGTGTTCTGCCAAATGGTATGGGAGCTGTTTGTGTGTTCACTCACGGACTCTTTTATAAGATAGTTAATTATCAGCCCTCAGATATTCTGATCGTTGTGAATTATGAAGGCCTACTTCTCTATTTCACTTGCCATTTTCTTCAGAGATTTTGGTGTAAAAGAAACAAAGCATATCAGCATGAGTGCATGCATACAGTTTCATGTATCTGCCATACATGCTTCTGATTTTTTAGCAACTAACATGTGAGCAGTTGGAGCCTTGAGAGAATGGGCTGAATGGGATGTGCATTCTTTTACCCTGGGGGGGGGGGGAGGGAAGAAAGAGAATTTAGAGGGTGATCCCTGCAGAAAAAGAGGAAATGAAACCATACATGCCACTTCAGCTTTTTCCTATTTTATTTATATCAGTGTCACTTTAATCTTTTTATTCTTGGACCACTTTGTAAGTGAAGGATCTCCTGGGGTATTCTCCATCCAATACTCCGATCTCCCATTGTGTGGTTCTCAAAGTATAACTTTCTGCAGACCACCAGGAAAACCTTTGTGTATCACTGGTGAGGTGTGGTCCATTGATCCTACTTTGAAACATGCTGATTTATATGATACATATCTTTCAATCTTGGTGTTCTAACTTTTTCTTTGAAGTGTTAAAATATTGAGAAAATGGAAAGTATTGGGGTGTTTTGTTTGTTTGTAGGACATAGTCCATTCTTTGGATGTTAGGTAGAAAACAGCTGCTAGAATGAAATTCTATCAGCTGTTTGGTGAGAGGAATAGTTTGTTGTTGTCAGAATTGGGATTGGTAGACTGATTGTGTGTGGGTGTGAGGCATGAGGAAGGAAATACTTGGCAGAGGGTTTTTTTTGTTTGTTTTTATTTGAAATATGAAACTAACCCAATGTAATTCTATCAGATAATAAATTACATGTGTTTCAATGGATCAGTTTCATTGGAGTAGAGAGAATTGTGTAGATTATAATATGCTATAGTTCAGAGAATAGTTCTGTTCAGTTCTTTCAAGTAATCTTTCTCAAAGTTGAAATCCAGGTACTAGAGAATGCATGATGGTGTACGTTTGATAAAAGATTTTATTATTGAATTCAAGATGGTCCAAATAAATTGTCATACAATTTTTAGAGCGCTCCTCATAACCATGCACTTATAGGCCACATATATTTAGAAATATTTTTAAAAATTTAAAAACTGTTAAATGGAGCTGCATTTTATCTCCATTCTCTCCCAATCTAGATAAATGGGTAGCAGAAAAATAGCGGATGAAATCAGTGTTAACAAATGCAATGTGCTGTCCAAAGCAGTCTTCTGGGTAAAGAGGGAAAAATCTAGAATGGCTCTTTTATGGAAGTGGTCTTTGAGAATGAGAAAAAGTAGGATACTCTTTCATGTTTAGAATTTAATGCAGAGAAATTACTTCAAATTCTAAAATAGTCAAGATAACTGTGGGAGCCCATTTGTTAACATATCCTCAGGTATTTGAGAAGAAGTAAATTAAATAAAGGAAGTTATCTTGTAATTTATGACATCCCTTATTACCAAGTGGGGAGGAACCTGGTGATGAAGTGTTCAAGAACTTATGGAATTTAGTGGAACTAAAGTTCTCAGGAACCTTTGGAACTCTATTTTTCATCTCAACTGTCTTCTGATGGGGAATAGATGCTGGTCCTGTGGTTAAAATACAGAATTGGTATCCAGAACTGATTATCTTCTTCTCTCCACCAAAGATTTCCTGTATGGTGTGAGCAAGTTGTTAACTGTTCTGTGCCTCTGTTTTTAATCTGTAAAATGGGGATACTGCTGTTTCCCATCCTTCCCAGGGCTCTGTGGGGTTAAATAAATGCATGTTTGTAAACTGATTTGAGATCTTGGGATGGAAAAAAATGTGTGGGTGCAACATATTATTTTCTATTATGTTTTCTTCCAGTGACAATATCACTATTTATAGTCATACTTTAAAAAGCGCCTCTGTATAGTACAGCATACAGTGAAGGCTAGAATTACCACAAAGTCTATGATATCTTTTTGCCAGCAGAGAATCCTATGGCAGTAGAAAGTGACTAAACTTTTCCTTATATCGGGGTTGGGAGAGCACGGCGGATCAGCATAGCCCAAGAGGTAGGCAGTATTGGCTAAAAGGAGACTGATGGGGCACTGATTCGGGACTTCTGCACAGCTCTCCTTTGGATCTTGTAGTTGTAGCCATGGTTGTCCTTACTTGTCATGAACCCTGTGGGAATGACTCATGGTATCTTCTGAGATACAGTAGTCCTTGCTGGAACATAAAGGTGTAATTTCCATTTCCTTTCAACAGGTGACTCTGGTCCCTCTGTGCATATATACTGTAGATACTGCTGTTTCAGCACCTGTGTGCACACTTTCTGTATAACTATTTGCATTCCCTTTGCTTTTGTCCAGGGTGTGCTCAGCCAGCACTTTTAACCTGGTGTTGATACATGTTGGTATTGTGCTCTCAAATGTTATCTGTTGCTGAATAAGACGGGCTGGTGAAACTCAGCCCCGCCCCTCATTTTCATGGAGAACGGACACAGTATGCTGTAGTTCCCGTGACATGACTTCTGCACCTTCTTTGCTCTCACTCTCTTCTGGGCACATTACAGCAGGCTTAACTGTAAGCGACAGAGCAAGTGAACTGACACAGCACAGCAGGAAGTTGTGCTTATTTGCATAAAATGGAGCAGAAGCATTTTCAAATACAGTATCGTGAATGTCAAACCCAGTGAACCATTATTCTCTCACACACATGAGCACACCCAGAAATTTCTGTTACCATTTCCTTTTAAATCAGATATTTTGAATTGCTTAAATTTTAGTGTGTGTGGAGGGTGTGTGTGTAAATGTAGAGAGATGGAAATGGCGGGTGGTGGGGTGATTGATTTGCAACAGCAGTTTCTTTGATGGTCATAAGGGGAATTTTTTCTTGGTCACAGTGTGTTGGAACACTCATGAAACAAACTGAATCATTTCAAGTTTAAATAAGAGACAAAATGTTAGAAAGAGGGGAGGACTGTGTTTTTCTAAAATAACTATTTCATTTTATGCTGACTTCTTTAAGTGGAATGTGATGCAGAATAGTTCTCACATATAAGCCAACATTTGTCTTAACAATTTTTACTGTCTTCTTTCTCTCTTCCCCCCTATACTTCTCCTGGGCTGTGAAGATTTACACTGACTGGGCTAACCATTACCTAGCAAAATCTGGCCACAAGCGGCTGATCAAGGATTTGCAACAGGACATTGCTGATGGAGTTCTGCTAGCAGAAATTATCCAGATCATCGGTAAGACCTGTGCTTAGAGAAGCAGCATGAGCTGATTGCTTGCATGGGTGGGAGGGGGGGGATATATAACTTAAGTTGAATGTATTTAACAATAGGTGAACCCAAATAATACATCCTGACTTGGTCCATATGTCTCTGAAATGTATGTGGTTTTCCTTGTCCTAATCATTAAAAAAAAAAATGTTTATGTGAGGGTGTTTGGAGGTGACTGTTCAACCATACTTTAAATGGCTCAAACTTTATCTTCTACACTTTAAATTGTCAGAAATGAATGCTCTATTAAAGCATATGTCTCCCATGTGTGCATTTTGTTAATTGGCGTGGCTCATACTTTCTGGGATGCCTGAAACTGTATCCTGACCCTGCAAAGACAATTTTGGAAGATTTCATGTCAGCAGTCATTTGACAGCGGCTGAAGAATTAGTAGCAACCTCCTTCACACTTCCCTTTTGCATGATTTGTGCGTGTGGGGGAAACGGCTGCTAAGGACCGTTGTTACTGTAGCGCTCTCCTATACTTATAGGGAGTTCTGTGTCAACAAACCCCTGCACACTTCATAGCTTTGTCTTTTCTATTCTTCTGTGGTTTTTTCCCCTCCTGGTTTATTCTCGTGTTTTTTCACCTCATTGTTTCTCTTTAGCCAATGAAAAGGTTGAAGACATCAATGGCTGTCCCAGGAGCCAGTCTCAAATGGTAAGAATGACATATATTTTTAATAAATATTAGAATCTCTTTCCTTTATCGAGATGCTTCTTAATGATTATTTATGTTTAGCTGTGGAATACTCTGTCCCATATTTATTATGAACTAATAATTCTCTTGTAGTCTTCCTAATACCTTTTTGCACATGTTTGATGTTTGTCAATTTGGCACAAACTAGCTCAGGTTGTTGAGGCAGTCCACCAACAAAATTTCACGAGTCCTGGTTAACATAGTGGACTACTTTAACAGACTTGCTGCTATTCTCCTGGTTATCCAGATAATGTCATTTAACTTCAGTTTTAAAATCAATAAATCCCAGAACAAATTTAAAGTGGGGACTTTGTGTCTGCACAGCTGGTTGGAAATACAGGGCTT
Organism: Pelusios castaneus; assembly: GCA_007922175.1. NCBI lineage: Eukaryota > Metazoa > Chordata > Testudines > Pelomedusidae > Pelusios > Pelusios castaneus. Next base: position 3,720,326 of record ML685831.1, read on the forward strand.
GCCAACTTATTTTTGAATATAAATAGCCTTTTGACTTGTCCATTCTGAAGTCCAGTTAAATGCAATGACTCCAGTGTCTTCAGAAATAGCATATTAGGCATATAGCTCTCTGAGCTCTGTATAGCTGCCTTCAGTCAGCTAAAGGCAAGTAACTAGCCGTAAGTGGCTTTGATTCAAATAGAGGCTTATTAATTTTTTGTTGTCCTGATTGGTTAGTAAATTCCAGGCTTAATGAGAGAAAACTTAATTAGAAGGTTATGGAAATGATAGTTACAAAATCTGATTTTCAGTAACATCACCACTCATCCAATGCAATCATGTGATATCAACACTATGCTGTCTTTGACTTGCTGCTCTAGAGCAATTGTAAGGAATTGCTTATTCACAATCAAACAATGCATGAATAATTTACTCCCATTTGCTACAGGGAATGAGAATATTTGGCTATGTCTTTTTGTGAGGTTGTATACTAGCAAACTGCTGAAACTAGACAAGAAAGTGGGAATTGGTGATTATCAAGAATGTTTGTATTTAGTCGCCTTTTTTAAGCTAGTGTTTTTATTGTAAAAGAATAAGAAAAGATTTTAGATAAAAGCGAAACTAAGTAATTATATTTTTTTTGAACTTTGACAGAAACCAAAATCATTAAAGTGAACAGCATGCATCTAGTGTTATTACTGTCTTGCTTTCTAACATCTTATAAAAACACATTAAAATAGTTGTTGTTCATTATTTGTATTATAGCAAAAACTAGAGGTACCTGCTGAACTGTAGCCCCATTGTGGTAGGGACTACACAAATGGATAGTAATCAGTCTTTGCCCTGAAGAGCCAAGGGCAGGAGGGAAAACGGAAGTGTGGAGAAGCAACAGGTCATACAGTAGGTCAGTGACTAAGCTGGGAATTAAACCTAATTTCTCTAAGCCACGCTGCCTCCCTTGTTGGTGTTTTATTAGCATTTTAGATCAGTGGATCTCAAAACGATCTGCCAGTGTTGGGAGACATCATTTTCTCTATTTTGCAGATGGGAAAATGGAGGTATTTAGATGTCAGGAGATTTGCCCAAGGGAATACAGTAAGCAAATGGGAGAACTGATAACAGAACCCATGTGTCTTGGTTACTAGTAGCTTATACTGTGCTCTAGCAACTGAACTTTGCTGCCTCCTTTTAAATATCTGTTTGCTATGTGCTTGCTTTCCTGGTGTCTTTTTTTTTTAACTGCGTATGATGATCACTGTTTGCCTTTGCTTTCTATCCTCAGCTAACCCAGCACAACTTGTCACTCTTCCGCTGGGATAGCTCTCCATGTCCCTCCTTAATTTGTTTCATTTTGCTAGATTCATACATTCCCAGGCCAAAAGGGACCATTCTGATCATCTAGTCATCTGAGCTCCTGTATGACACAGGCCATAGAACTTGGATTTTACATGTTTTTAAATGGGGCTCTCTTGTTCTAAGTAAATACTGTGAACTTTATTATACATGGGCATCCATGAAATGGGCAGGTCTGGGACATTACCCAGCATTAGATCTGCTCCTTTCACCTCAGCCAATCTGGCAGTGAGGGAAGAATTCTTTCCCAGCCCTCAGGAAACAAGTGACTAGCAAAATGCCCACCGTGGGGCATGAGAAAACCCAGTCCTTGGCCCACATTTGTGCCACTGCAGTCCTAGTTACAGAGGGCTTCTCCAGGACTGCATGGGGTATAGATACCACTCCCCTTTGGTTGGCAAGAAGGGCACAGCAGTGACCTTTTCCTGACCTGGCCCCTCACTGCTTCCAGCTCTTTTTGTCTCTCCCTGTAAATTTTTCCCCAACCTCCTATTTCCTACCCATTGTACGTGGAATCATTGAAAGGGGCAATGCCCCTTTTCTTTCAGAGTGTTGGACAAAGCCGCCTGTATGGAAGGCTGTGATGAGCACATTCTTTCTACACAATTCAGTTACTTTGCCAGCATTGATTCCTAATTAACCAAGAATAAACAGAAATGCTTGTCTTTGTCTTAATGTTGTCTTTGACTCTTCTTAGATTTTTAAGACACATTGGCTATGTCTACACTTGAAAAGTTAAATCGACTTAAAGTTGATCTTATTAAGTCAACTTAACAAAAGTCGACTTAACTTTTCATGTTTAGACATAGCCCCTTTCGACCTTATTAAGTCGACTTAACACTTTAAGTCGACTTAATAAGGTGGATTTAGGTGCTAATCCCCATCCACACTGGCTTAAGTCCACCTAATAAGGTCGACTTAAGCGTTATGTTGACTTAAATCGAGGTGTTATTAAATCGACTTAACTTTTCCTTAAGTCAACTTAAGGAAATGCTTAAGTTGACTTAAGGAAAGCCCAGGATGGATGCGGATTAGTTTAAGTTGAATTAAGCCTCCTTAAATCGACTTAATTTGTAAGTGTAGACGCACCCATTGATTGGTATTTGACCCATAATTCTAATCCCTAAGAATCTAGTTATTAATGATTCCCTTGCCATAATCTACCCAAATACTTCCTTTTCAATGTCTATAGTTCATGCTCACATTGGCAATATGCACATAGAAATCTTGTGGCCAATGGGGCACCCAAAAATCTTTCAGTTCTTCTCCCTGAACAACTGGCACTAAATTTTATCAGTCTTTGCCAGTGCCTCTAAATGAGTCACTAATATCATGTAAACATTGAGTCTTCTTCACAAAGTCCCAGGAACATGTTCACATTTCACATTGAGAATGAAAAATGCTCATTGCTGAATACAGAAATATTGCTGGAAGAAACAAAGAATGCTTATCCAAAAATCTTTGCATTCTCAGAAAAGCAGGGCCTCTATACCAGAGCTATGTACGCAATGAGCAACCCAAACTTATCAGAGCTTACTGACTCATTTGTCACATGCTGGCAATTGACAAGTGGGAGCTAAAATAGGATGCCTTTGTTCAGCCATCCACCAAGTGGTTTTCTTTTTCATCTAGATTGTTACCAGTTCTACCTCAACAGGAGAGGGCCAGAATTTTTCACTCAAGAATGAAGAATCTCCTTCCTTGGTTGGACAGACTTATGCCTTTCCCTGGTTTCCTTAAGTCCCAGCATGGAGTGGAAAGACAGTGTAGACAGAACATCTATCTGAATTGGTCTCAGATCTTGGTTCACAAGGCTCATGAAGATGGCATTCTGTTAATCATGAAAGCAACCACTTTTTCACTGCCATCTTCACCAGGATCTCCTTTGATATCCTGGCATTCATAGCTATCATTTTACAATGAGGAATTTAGGAATCTAATGCATTAACATATATATATATATCTTCACAAAGCTCTACAAAACTGATATTCCCTCCTCAGCTGCTGTAGCCTTTACTCTTTCCAGCTTCCTTTGATCTCTAAATTAAGTAAGCAAGTAAATTAAAATTACAAAAAGGTAATCAATATAGTCAATTTTCGATTTTTGGTTTCTCCTACAGAGACTTATATTGACTTATATTTGTTGTTTCTATTCTGCTTAGGAATTGTCTTTTTTTGTTTGCTAGTTCCCATAACTAGATTCCACACTAGTGGATTTCTGTGTTTGAGTCAGAGAGGAAATTAATTCCCTTACCTGTAATTTTTTTATTTTTATGACATAGGCCTTAACAGACCCTTCCCATATATTAAAATGTTCCCAGTGAAGTTAAATTTGTATAACTTTTTTTTCATTCTTCTTAGTCTTAACTAAAGTCTTCTACTATTAGACATAGTTTCGGTTTTGCAGATCATCTCCTAGGGTTCGGCTATAGGGCTGTAGCAGCCCAGAGGTTGTGGTCCTCTTTCCTCATATCAGAAAAAGTGAGTTTTGCTTTAGAGTGCTGGTGAATCCCTGCTATAAGAGACGGTCAAAATAATGTTCAGCCAGAATTGCTCCACCAAGCCAATCCATTAATTTACCAGTTTGGCCAAGAATCTGCACTGAGAATTGCTTTTTAGAAATCAAAATGTCCCCCTTTTTTCCTCCATATCCAGGAAAGAGACTGAGAACATTTTCCTTGACATAACAAGTTACACTCTTTACAAATTGTTTGTTTGTAAAGGACGTTGTAGTATTGTATGAAATGCTTTGAATCTGGAAGCACTTGATGGTTTGAGTATAGTCACTAAAGTTCTACATGAAACTCTGTGGTCTTCCTGGAATGGATACATGCCAGACTGGTAGACCTGAAGTTGGATCAGCCATCATTGTTTTTATTTGCAAGCATCCCTGCCTGCACATCCACACTTTAAAAAGGATGTTGACAAATTGCAAAGGTTTCATAAAGGAGCTGCAAAAATTATTTGACCTCTGGGAAACAAGTCTTAGAGAAAGAGACTATTTAGCTTACCAAAGAAAATGTTAAAAGGTGACTTAATCATGCACTGTGAGTATCTAAATAATAAAAGATTTCTGCTGCTAGAGCAGTGGTTTTCAACTTATCATCCATGGACCCCTGTGGGGATCTACACATGATATCTAAAGGGTCCCCATAGGTGACTATGAAAATAAAATTTCAGATCCCAGAAAAGGCATTCTGTTTCTGGTCAATCTAAAATATGTGAATACCCCGCCTACAGGTCAAACCCCCAAAGCTTTGTCACTACAGTAGGAGCCCCTAGTTTAGCACACTTTCTCATGCTGCATCAAATGCTGTGCCAAGCACGTGCAACATTTATATTAGAACTCTGTTTAGTCAGTTTTTAGCCTAAGTCTTCTATGGTCAGGGTCCACAGACCACAAGTTTGAATTTCGAAAGGTGTCCGCACCTCCATTTGAAATTTTTTAGGGGCCCACAAATGAAAAACGAGTGAAAACCACTGTACTGGGGCTTACTTGATCATTCCCAGTTTCTTTGTGTCTGTAGTACTTTACACCCTGCCTCATTCTCCCCACTTTGGGCTCCTGGCCACCAGACACCACTCTCCAGCGGCCCAGGTTAGAAAGCAGTGCCACCATCAGCAGCACTGGAGAAGTAGGGCTGGTGTGCTCCAGCATTCCCACCCTTTCATCTCTGCTGCTGCTAGCAGCAGTTTGTTTTTGGAGCTGGGTGTCCAGCCAGCCGCATCCACTCTGAAAGGGCACGGTAAGATTTTTTCCCCCTGAAGCTTCTTCCCCATCCTCAAATGTATTCAATTCCTCCCCCCCAGTTTGTGAGCTTCCATACTAGAGGGTTTTTAATCTAGCAGGCTAAGCATAATATCCACAGTTTGGAAGTTGAAGCTAAAAATATTTAGGCTGGAAATAAGGTGCAAATTGTTCACAATGAGGGTAAATAGCTATTCAAACAATTGACATGAGGATGTGGTGGTTTGTATCACTTCAAGTCTTTAACTCAAGAGTGCATGTCTTTCTAAATGATATGGTCTAGATCAGCCAAAACCTATGGGTTTCATTGAGGTATTACTGAGTGAAATTGTATGGCCTGTGTCATGCAGGAGGTCAGACTAGATGATCACAAGAGTCCCTTTTAAAGTCTTTGAATCTATAAAAGGAAGAAGGAAGAGATAGAGGGTGGAGAGTCTGGATTTCCTTCATTATGGTGAAATTAGGAACTCTTCCTATGAGTTGTGTCCGAACCAGGAGATACCCTTTCACTGTGATAAATAAAAATGATTGATGAGGAAACTATATATTTTTTTGTTTTCTTGGCAGAGAGGACTCCTCAAATATTCTCTATTTTCCTCAAAGAGTTTCCAAGCCAAATTTAACATTCCAACCATATATCTTGGTTGCCTGCCCCATCAAGAAAACAGAAATCTGTACAGAGGGGAAGGGATAGAATGACACCCATATACTGCCACCCTGCGCATACCTGTGGGAAATGTTGAGAAGCCGGGAACTTCTGTGTTGCAACCTTTGGTTTTGAGGTGTCGGTACTAAAAAAGTATCAGGGTATATTTTTTAAAATACGAGGAATTTAGATTAAGGGTTCAAAAGGGTAAATCTGTAAATATCCCAGTGAATTTGATTATATTGGGGTAGCCAAATGGTAGGTCTTTCAGAGTTAAGGTGAGGCTTATGGAGCACCCTCCCCACCCTTCCCACTGGGCTCGAGCTATTAGGTCCATCACTCTACCATAGGGCTGAAGCCCCAAGCTTTGACAGGCATGCCCCGACTTTTGAACTTCTAAAGATTTTCATATGCACTCAGAGGGGCAGTAATATTGGCCACTCAATATAAATGCAGGATATCATAATAATGTTTACATGTCGCAGCATTTCCAGGCCAGTTTCTCCATTAAAGTCTGTTATACTCTAAAAAAATTTATATTCTGAAATCAGATTACAAGTAGTATGAGTTTTTTTTGTTTTTTTTCAAAAAAGAAATATAGGGGAAGGGTTTCCTCCCTAAATGCCATCACTACACATTCACTCAGGGAATCTGAAAGCTGACCTGAGTTTCTTCCTTCTTTTGCCTGAAACCTCCTCTGCAGGCCAATTTATAATCCCAGTTAACATAAGAACATAAGAACATAAGAAAGGCCGTACTGGGTCAGACCAGAGGTCCATCTAGCCCAGTATCTGTCTACCGACAGTGGCCAGTGCCCAGGTGCCCCAGAGGGAGTGAACCTAACAGGCAATGATCAAGTGATCACTCTCCTGCCATCCGTCTCCATCCTCTGATAAACAGAGGCTAGGGACACCATTCTTAACCCCTTTCTGGCTAATAGCCATTTATGGACTTAGCCACCATGAACTTATCCAGTTCCCTTTTAAATATTGTTATAGTCCCAGCCTTCACAACCTCCTCAGGTAAGGAGTTCCACAAGTTGACTGTGCGTTGTGTGAAGAAGAACTTCCTTTTATTTGTTTTATTTGAGTTATAGCTATGCAAACTGCATGCCTTCTAATTCTGTCCCCCTGTGTTTCTTGAGTAACTTCGCTGCCTTAAGTGGATTTGCACAGATGTACATGATTGGCTGTTATTGGGTTTAGAATCTAGAATCCAGCTTGCTCTCTCAGATGTGCTGGCTCTGCAGGGCTAACATGGGTAAAAAGCTCAAATCTAAGGAGGTATGATCCTGGGTACACAAAAGATACAGCTCCACTAAGTAAAATTGTGTAATTTTTATACAGTCGCTTTCAGAAGACCTACACTTCAAGGTCCTTATATTGTCACCGAGTTTATCCCTGAGCAATCTGAAGCCCTAGGAACGTCCATTTTTGAAAGCAAAACAAGAAAAATTGTTTTCCCACTAGCAGGATAAAGACCACTGGGCTGAATGGGTTTCTTAGATGTTTTTTAAATAACTTTGAAATCTTTGCTGTTTGAGATGTGTCTAGAGCACAGTGAAAAGGGATCGATCACAAGCTCTCTTAGGGTGCCTCTACACTTACAAATTAAGTTGATTTAAGGAGGATTAAGTCGACTTAAAATACTCCGCATCTACACTGGGCTTTTCTTAAGTCAATTTAAGCTGCTCCTTAAGTCGAATTAAGGAAAAGTTAGTTTGAATTAATAACACCTGGTTTTAATTCGAACTAGCACTTAAGTCGACTTTATTAAGTCGACTTAAACCAGTGGAGATGGGGATTAGCTTATTAAGTCGACTTAAAAGGTTAAGTCAATTTAAAATGTTAAATCGGCTTAATAAGGTTGAAAAAGGGCCACGTCTACACTTAAAAAGTTAAGTCGACTTTTGTCAAGTCAGGTTAATAAGGTCGAATTTAAATCGACTTTAAGTAGACTTTCTTAAGTCGACTTCATAAAGTCGACTTAACTTTTCAAGTGTAGACATAGCCTTAGAGAGGCTACAATAACTGTTGTTTAAACATGGCAGTTTCCTCTATCTATCCTATGTATTTATATGACTTACATCACTGTAAAGTCTGAATATACTCTTCCTTCCACTTCTTCAGAACCAACATCTCTTCTAAATAATGGCTTCTAGACTATAGCCTTGGAAGTGGGTAGAAGTATAGAAAGAAAAATATGTTTTTGTGTATGGGTGTTGCACAGATATCAGCTGCGAAGGGTTTTGCACTTACTAGGGAAGGTGAGAAGGTGTGGAAACTGTATGTGTGTTAGCCTCACTTTTTAGGAAAAGGCTTCTGACCATTCCCAATCAGGGCAACTGTCTGAAATATTGGGGAAGTGAGCATTCTCTCTGTACAGTGGGGCAAAAATTTATTTAGCATCTATAGTATCTTTCTTTACAAGGATCAGTGATGCATATTGTCATCCAGTGTATTTATTCAGAGGGGTAGGCGTGTTAGTCTGTGTACAGCAAAAACAACGAAAGTCCTGTGGCACCTTAAATTTGTTAATCTTTAATGTGCCACAGGACTCTTGCTGTTTTTAGTGTATTTAAAGGAAACATTGGCTAATAAAACTGACACCTCAAAAGAGGGAATTAGAATTGGGGCTGATGCTTTTTTTCTGTCGTTCAGCTGAAATTCTGCTATGTACCTAAATGGGGGAGAATTGCTCTACCGAACCCATCAATGCATTTACTAATTTGGCCAAGTACCTACACTCTGAGTTGTTTGGTAAAAATCACTATTGTCCCCTATTAATGATCAGGTCACCAAAGGAATGCTTAGTGTACTGTAGAAAAATTAAAATATTTACATGAATGATTCATCCAAGAAGAAACAGAACTCATGCCATTGAATGCCCATTATATACTTAGGGCAATAAAGTAATGACAAAATATAGTGCTATACCACTTCTGTTGAAATAAAAGTGCTAATTAAAGTCCTTTATTTACACCATGTTCGCAATGTGTATGTGTGCATATATTACAAAATATTCTTATTTTTTAATTTTAAAATATTTTTAGTATTTTATGTTAAAAGACTGTTCACAGTCTAAAGTCAGAAAATGCCAGAACTAAGGGTCCCCAGATAACCTTAATTTGCTCCCCTTATATATATATTTGCACTGTGAAACAGCTTTAAATTACATGATACATCCTATTTTTTTCACAAGATCTCTGCCTCATTCAGTGCACAGAATGGATAGCTTTTCTGTATTGGTAAAAATATCCTTTAATATGGGTGCCGGTTTGAGACACCGGGACCTGATTTTTCAGAGTACTTGGCAATTACATTGGATTTCATATGTTCAAAACAAAGTGCTCACTTAGTTCAGTTGCAGCTGGGAGTGCTCATCATTTGTGCAAGTCAGGAACTAATCATCTCATGTTGGGCAACCAGAAAATGAGGAACAGAGAATTAATGGCCATCTATGAAAAATTTGGGTTAAGTGACTCGACCAGCATCACATAGAGATTAAATGGGAGAGGCAGAGATAGAATCCAATTCTATGGGACAGCATTCAGCTGCTTTGACAATTAGATACAAATATATACAAGGTTATTACATACCTTCCAATTTCCATAACAAATTAGACAGGTGTCTTACAGCCTATAGCATTGCTCATTGCAAAACCTTTCATTTCCTTACCACCATCCATCCAATGTACTGAATGAGACAGAGGTACTGTAGAAAAAGTACTATGTGATCATGTAATTAAAGATATTAAGGTAAAGTTATAATAAAATGTTAACATACTATATCACACATTACTTATAGCTTATTTACAATCAGGTTAATATTAAAAGTACCTGGTAAAAGATTCTGGATTGCTGGCTAGGAAGCCCTTCCTCTTCTAAATATGGTGAAAAAGTTAACTAAATATCAAAATGCTCATTCCTCTTGTGAATGTACTTATTAGGAAAGCTTTTTCATTGCAAGGACAGTCCATATTTTATAATACCACAATTCCATAGGAGGAGGAATCACAGTTTTCTAACAATGTGAAATACAAATGTTTGCCGTTTTGTCATTCTGTTTAAAATGTAGATCCTTTACTAGAGCATTAAGCAAGCAGTTCGGAGAGTCATTAGGAAACTGGCATTTTGTCATAATATGTATCCCTTTAATAATTTCATCCTCAAACCATCTAATATCTGACCACAACCACCACATGTACAAATATGTTCCCTTTTCCATGCAATGCATCCAACAGAGCAACACCTTAGTAGCAAAAATATGATGGATCTTAACTGGGAGTCAAATGCCATCTATACAGTAATTTATAAAAATGTTCTTTACAAGATACATTAATTGAAGATGAGCATCCCCTTTTCCATTTAGAGAGCCCCTTCATCCAGATCAATTTCTTTCTTAAAATCTCTCTCCCTTCTGTTCATCTCTGTTGTCTTCTCCTTCTTTTCCTCCTCCTCCTCCTCTTTTCTCAGTGAGGGATGCAGTGGCAGGAGGCAGAGTAGGGAAGACCACACCTCCCTTTCTTCCAGTGGGACATGTATGGTATAGGTCCAAAGGAAGCCTACCAGGGGCATCCTTATCAGGTGCCCAAACTGCTTCAGCTGATTCCTCTCAATTCTAAAGAACAGTGACTCTACTCCAAAGCTTTCTTGAATAGCCAAGCCCCTCAGCCTATGTTGAGGAATCGGCCCAGCAACTGTGTGGAGACATCTAATTGTACCAGCAATCTCATCTTTTCAGTCATTAACCAAAGGTCATGATCGTAGGTGGGGATGGGGATGTAGGTTGACCTGTAAACCAAGAGCTTCATCTGAAAACTTAGCTCTTGGCTCACCACCACAGATCTGTACAGCACTTGCATCACTACCTCTGATGGTCAGTCTCACACTCCCACTTACCATCATTCTTGAACATGAACCCTAAATACTTAAACTCTTCCACTAAGGGCAGCTGCTTCCTTTTTATCTGGAAAGAACACTCCAGTTGCCACTGGGAAAGAACCAGGGCCTCTGATTTTGAGGTCTGATTCTTATCCCAGCTGCTTCAGAACAGCATTTGTGTACCTCAGAAATCTAGCTGAAGAAGCAAGGAGGACATCATCATCTGCAAACAGCAAAGATGTCACTTCCAGGTCCCCATACCAGCTATACTTCCCATCTTGGATGAGACTTGATAACCTGTCCATGATATTCACAAACAGGAGTGGGAAGCATCCTTGGTGGAATCTAGCACCCATTTTGAATTAACTCGCCAAGAATGCAGACACTACATTCACTTCAAGAATAGAGGCATTGGATAGTGCACAGAACTGGTACCGACACTTCATATTCCCACTGCACTTCCCACAGGACATCTCATGGAACATGGTCATAAGTCATCTTCAAATCTACAAAACAAAGTTTGATCTGGTTAGCAAACTACCAAGATCCCATGAGTATCTGTAAGAGAGCAAAGAGCTGGTCCATAGTTCCATGTCTAGGATAGAAACCACGTTTTTCCTCCTGATTCTGAGGTTTAAATAACAGGCATAGCCTCTTCTCCAGCTCCCGGGCATAGACTCTGGTAAGGAGTCTGAGAAGTATAATTCCCCCTGTGAACACACCATCTGGTTTCCTTTCTTAAAGATCAGGTCTACCATCCTGGTTTGCTGATTACTGTGCCTGCCTTCAATGCATCATTGGAGAGGAGTGTTAACAATGACAACCCAATTATGTCCAGTGTTTTCAGCATCTCGATGTGAATCTCATCTACCCCTACAGTCTTACTACTGTGATGGCACTCTCACACAGCAGCAACCTCATCAAAAGACATAGATCCAGTCTCTCCAGGTGTTTCCAGCACTATCTCCTGAAAGGAGGGTGTGTCCATATTGAGGAGTTCCTTAAAGTGTTTTTCCACCTTTCAATAATCTTCACAGTCACAGTCAGCATTTCACTACCTGTTGCTGAGAACAGCCATGGCTATGTCTCGCTGACTCCTCCTAAAGCAACAAATGGTTTGCCAGGACACCTTTGAGGCCATCTGGTAGTCATACTCCATGTTTTTTCCAAACTACTCCCAGTAGTTTTTTGCTTCAGTGACTGACAGAGTTGCAGTTTTTCAAGCCCACCAGGACCTCTCAGTTGTATCAGAAGTTTGATTCAGAAGCATATCTTGGAAAGCTGACTTCTTCGCCTTGACAGTTTTCATCACCAATGTCCACCAGCGGTTTGTCACCATGACAGGCACTAATCGCCTTAAGGGTGTAGCTTTTTTGATTGCTCAGTGATTGAGGTCTTTACGTGTTTCTCTCAGACTTAGTGTCTATGACCTCATGTGGAATGCAAAAGTTCTACTGGAAATGGGAATTGAAGATTTTCCTCAGAGGGTCCTCCACCAGACATTCTCTGGTGATACATACTGATTGTTTGAACCTCCCGTGTCTATTCAGCTGGTATCCTATTCATCAGATCCAACTAACCACCAAATAATGATTGGTTGATAGCTCTCCGCCTCTCTTTACCTGGGTGTCCAGAACATATGGTCTTAGGACTGATGAAATAATTATAAAGTTGTTCATCAATCTTTGGCCAAGGTGTTCTTGTACCATGTACATTTATGACCAACTTTATATTCAGACATGGTGTTCACTATGGACAATCCATGACTAGCACAGAAATCCATTAACAGCTCACCTTTTGGGTCCAGATGAGGGAGGTCATTCCTCCCAATCAGTCCTTTCCAAGTATCTCCATTATTCCCCACGTGATGTTGAAGTCCCCCAGCAGAACGACAGAGTCATTAGGTGGCACACTACTGAGCTCCAATCCCACCCTGAATTGCTATTAGGTGTGTAAACACACACAATCCAAGTTTTCCTCTCTGATACCCAGAGGTGACCTCTCATCTACTAGGACAACATCCAAATATGCAGCATCCAGCTGGTGACTTGTGAGTATCCCCACACCCGCATCAGGCTTCTCTCATGGGGACCACTCCAGAGTAGGGAAGAGACCACTCTCATTCGAGAAGTTTGATATATTGTGTGTGAAACTGAGGCTGTTTATATCTAGCCATTATCTTTCCACCTCCTCTACCAGCTCTGGTGCTTTCCCTGCCAATGAAGTGATGTCCCATGTCCCTAGAGCAGTTTCCATTACGGAAGGCCAGTCTGTCAGGGTCCATCCCTTCTGCTGCCATTCAGGCATCACACCATTTGCTTCGTGGGTAGTGGGCCCACAAAGCAAGTCCATGTCTCCTTTTAGGGCTGAACTTGGCTGGGTTACATGGATTGCCTGGCCACCACCCACTCATCTAACACTATCCCTAAATCTGGCCCAAGGATGGGTCCCAATATCAGTAAGCGAGTGAGGTTCACATGATCCTTTTTGGACCTTCATGAGTGTCTTAGAATGGGTCATTATTAGTCTGGAACATTCCCCCTAGACATGTTTGTCTAGGGTGACCCTCCCAGGAGCTCTAAACTCCAGATGACATAGCCCCAGGGTTCATCAGAATACGTAAGTTCCTTTATCACAACAAGGTAAAGACCTCAGAGGGACTTGTGTACATCTTTTCCAATCAAAATTGTATCTGTTTTAGAAATTAAAACTTCTATTCCAGCTTCCTTCTGGGTCAACTCTCCAAATTTGGTTAAAGGTCTTAATAATTGTATCATAAATCATATTCACAAAGGGGGAAAAAAATCCAAGTTATATAGGTGATGGTAATTCTGGTATCTTGTAACTTCTCAGTGCTTGACTTAGCAACCGAAACATTCTTTTAATATTTTTTTTTCTGTGTAAGAAATAAGAAAAAGAAAGACATTCCACCATGTAACACTATATTGATATTCCCAGGGTTAATCATCAAGGTAAGTCCCTTTAGAGCCACAACACATACCTCTAAAACTGGATCCAGCAGAATAGTTGGCATTCTCTATGTGGACTAACCGCTGGGGTGGGGTGGGGAGGCAAGATGTGTGAAAAGATATGTGCTTACCAGTGGGTATCATTTATATGCTTACAACAGAGAAAGAAATGTTAGGAGTCAAAATATGGATTCTATACCAGATTCAGTGGGCATGTGTGCTAGTGGTTACAGGCCCTTCTGCCCCTGGACGCCAGCAGTAATAGCATTGAGAGCATAGGAGGGACTAGCTCCCTGTTCTCAATTCCAGCTTTCTTCTGCTATGAGGAAGAGCAATTACAGGAAAATTGCTCAGCCCTGAAAATCTGGACTAGAGCATATTTAGTGCTGACAGATTGTTCAGAGAATTGAGCTGCCAGCCTATGATAAATATTTGCTGCACGTGTTCCAAGTGATTTTCAAAGTCTTATAACTCAACCAAATTTTGGTGGCTTTTAATGTGGACAACAAAATAACTATGTCATCCCAGGTTGATCCACTTGTTGAACCCAGGTCAGTTTCTATTTCAAAGCATGGTTGGCACGCAGATTCTCATCAAAACAGCTGTAAGAATGTTTTAATATTGGCAATGACAATGTTTTATTTATTTCCCCCAATCCTCCTCTTCAAAAATGTCTATAATGTTTCGCTGAATCTTTCCATACACAAATAAATAAATAAATAAAATTCAGCCAAAGGCAGGCACCCAACATGGGAAATTTCAGGCCTAATGGGTAAAGTTTCTTAAAATTAGAAGCATCCAAAAACCGTCTTATGATGGAAAATATTTGAAAACTTAGCTGTAGGTATTGCTGCCAGATCCATCTAAAATAATATATATGTTTATACAGCAGATAAAAACATGCAGTCATACATATTTTTGAGGAAGGAAGTATGAAATAGTTCTCTCAATTGCACATTGCTGTTTTAATCATTACTTGTCTATGATTATAATCCTGCTTTAGCTTTTTACTGGAACCCTTTATTCTGCACTGAAGCAAGCAGTCCTCTTTTCCCCCTGTGGGATCAGAGAACATTAAAAGAACCACAGGATTTTAGACAATCTCTCTTCACAGAGCGACTCAGAGTTACTCATTTGCATCAGGCAGTGAGCTACATATTCCCTTGAATTGGTCTCATCTGACTGTATGATGTCATAAAAGAAAATGCTCAGCAGGAACACATCCCGGGTATCATTTTTCTGTGCTAGAAAACAGTGCACTAAGCAGTAAGGAGGAAGTATATGCGCTCATTAGCCCTTTAGGGTTTTTTTGTGTTGCTTGTCATTTAATTACAATTACAAGTCAGCAGCTATCTAATGAAAACATCGTCACAGTGTTCTCTTTTTTAAAAACGTATCAGGTTCAGTGAAAGCTATGTTGAAGATAAAGAAAATGCTTATCATGTTTAGTTAGTGTATTAAAATACACTTAAAGTTGATCATGAATATATAGATGAACTATGGCAAGAATTTTAGAAAGCACCTGTTGGTTACAGTAATGAATGCATTTCTCCCATTATAGTAGCAACAGGATTATAGTAAATATGTCAGCTCCATAGTAGTGCATCTTTATGATCTTGTATAGAGAAATAAACCAGCATATCATGAATACTGGGAATGTCTGCAATGACTAGCATATTTTAAAATAGCAGAAAAAAACATGATATTTAGCTGGCCTGCAAAGACAAAGTGTAAACTTTATAAAGCAAGACAGTTATTTGGAACTAGTTCTTTTTTTAACTTTTTAAAAATAGTTAGTATGTCCTAACTGGCTTGTATTAAATGTCAGCTTTCATCAAATGCTTATGTGATTATTTTGGAATTGAATTAAAATACTAAGAAACTATATTACAATGTATGACCCCACAGAGGGAAATATAGCTATGTTATATGAAGATATATTGAAACTGACTACTAATGTTGCAGGCAAGTTATCACAAAGCCTTTTTATTTCAACAGTGTTCATTAATTCCTCTGTGTAAGGGCTTTTGATCATGTTCATTACAATAGAAATTGAATCTTCTTAAATTTTTATGTAACATGCTTATAAAATGTACTGTAACCTAAAATTCAGCACTCAAGATCTCAGTTATAATTAACTAGTACCATTTTTCTTTTAACATAAGTGCACACATTATTTCCCAGCTTTCTGGTGTCATAGGAATATTTAAAACAGTCATGTCACGATCTGAGGAGGTCCGGGTCAGATCCTTAGCTGGTGTAAATGGCAAGGCTACATTAAAATCAATGGGGCTTCATTGATTTACCTGAGGTTCTGACCCATAATCTGGATATGGATTAAGTGAGACTACGTTTCAGTGTTGTGGATCAGTCAGTCAAAGGTCAGGCTCAAATTTGGGTTTGATCATACCAAGCTCTCCCAAGGTGATAGCATAAGATTCTAGGGTGACCAGATAGCAAGTATGAAAAATGAGGACGGTGGCAGGAGTAATAGGCTCTTATATAAGAAAAAGTACTGAATATTCAGACTGTCCCTACAAAATCCAGACATCTGGTCACCCTATAAGATTCCTGCTATCTTGTATAGCAGAAACCTTACGAGATCAGCAGTACTCGTGACACTTTGGCCACTACTGTTGTTCTGGCTCAGCATCTCTTCTTATGAGAGCCCTAAACCAGCTTTTTGCAGGAGCAGTCACCCCGTTTTATATACATGGCATCAGCAGTAGTGTATGAAAGATAAAAATGTGTAGGTATGCTTAATTTTTACACATGAACCTTGGGGCTTCCTATGGATCTCTAAGTATAAGAAGTTCTGTGATGAGCAGAAATATCCCTACATAGTGTAAATTAACACAGCTGAGGATATGGTCCAAATCTTAACTTTTTAAGAACACCCAATGTACTTTGGAATGTTAAAATAGTTGGAGAACTATTTCAAACATTTTTATATTCATGCACTACACTTAGATATGCTAACTTTGGCTATGGCTGGACGTGAAAATGAGCAGCATACAATATGGTTGCCTATTCATTCAGGTATGTAAGGGCTTCAGAGGGCTATAACTACTATAACAGAACTTTGAAGTTTTCCCTTCATTAGGACTTCATGCACGAAACACTTTGTTAAGAGTATGGTGAAACTCCACAAAGGGTACATCCACACTGGAGCCTTAGGTCTACTTAAGGATGATTAAGTCGACCTACAGACTGGTGCGTGCACACTGGGCACTTATTAAGTCAACTTAATAACATCACCTCTTAAAGACGATGTAAGGCTTAAGTGGCCCTTATTAAGTCGACTTAAGCCAGTGTAGACGGAGGATAACCCTGAAGTCGACCTAATTGGCCTCCAGGCCCCTTGCAGAGTTCCTGGCCACTCCTCCGTTGACCTAGCACCTGCCATTGTGGACACAGGGCTGTGGAGTCTCTAAGTCGACTTAACAAGGTTGATTTTAAGTCAAGTTAAAGTTGACCTTGGTTAAATCAACTTAACAGAGCCTCCAGTGTAGACATACCCCAAGAGTGCTCAGATACCATGAAGGCACTCAGATAGCATGTTGATGAGCATGACATGAAAATGTAGATAGCAGGGGTTGATTTATCTTTATAATCTATTTTAACTCTTTATAGTGCTGAGATGTTGCAGATTAGAGTATTCTTTATAGGGAGTTTTCAGAATATTGAACATATTGAATCTTGAACAACACTTGGGTACAATAGCATGTGTGAGGACTTGAGTTTCAGCTTTACATCTGAACCATTGGCTTTTGAAGATTTCTGATTTAAGTTTGGATTTCTTTTGGTAAACTATCAACTGTTTTATTTCATTTGATTTTACACTTCTTGACTTTTCCTTTAACTTTCAGTTTTATTTGAATCAATAACATGAAAACTGACCTTAAAAAGAAACCAATTATGTTTTACTGATAGGTTCCTGAGAACTCTGTATATGTTAGATCCAGAATACCAGACATACCAGCCATAGGCCTATAAAAAGTGTAAATAGATTTCCGTAAGCAATTCCCTTTGCAAGGCTTTTATTATTTAGAGTTTGTTACTAATTACTAAATATTTTGTCGGACCTTTCACCTGATGAGCTCAGTGTATTTTAGACATTTTTGAGACTCAACAATTTGCATGTTGTAGGGATTATTATTTGCATGTTGTAGGATTATTATTTGCATGTTGTAGGATTATTAACCAGTAGTGTAAGTGAACTGAATGTTTGTAGAGTCAAACACAGATGGTCTAGAGCAGTAATTGCCAATCTTTTAGGCTAGAGGGCCACAAATATTGTTTTTACAACCCTTAGTGACTACCAGTCTATTAACTCATAAAAAAATGTATTGATGTATTTGTATAGTGTACTGTACACCATTAAGAACTATATATCTTTACATATTTAAAGTAAACATTTGTTTAGTACAAAGCAAATTTTAAAAAAAGATTAAACTGTTAATCAGTTCTTTTTTAAAACAGGGTTTTTAAAAAAAAATAAATTTAATTTAAAAAACTGTTAAAAACAGTTTATTTCATTTCAGTGACTGTTGCTACAGAAGCATAGCACCCTGCAGTTAAGGCCAGGTCTATACTGCGGGGCTAAGTTGACGGGAGATACACAATTTGCGTGCCACAAAATACGTATCTCCCATTGACTTAATTACGCTCAATTACCTCGAGGTCTTCATTTGGCTGCGTCGACCAGCAATGCTCTCCTGTCGATGTGGCCTCACTCCACTTGGAAGGGTGGAGTTATTGTGGCGATGCAAGAGCACTTCCGTGATCAATTGAGTGGGTCTACACTGGCTGCTCATTTGATCCTGCAGCCTTTTGAATGTAGACATGGCCTACCTCACTGTGGGTGCATTTGCAGTCAGCTAAATGTAGGACAAAACCAGAAGGTGGGCACAGATGCAGTCTGTTAAATGTAGGGAAGATTCTAATTTTCAGAGTCCCACTCCTCCTTAGGTATGGTGGGTCCTGGTTGCTCAGTCAGCAGCCTCTACATGCAGCTATGTTCCCAACTAGGTGGGAGTAGGCTGGGAGGGCTGAGAGCAGGCAGACAGGAGGCAGGTGCCTATGGGAGGCTAGGAGTGCTGTGCACCAGGCCTGAGCGGGAAAGCCACAGTTGAAGTCTCATCCTGTTGTGCGCTGGGACCCAGCGGGAGACCCACGGGCCAGGGGTTGGGTGCCATTGGTCTAAAGTGTGAAATATAATGACATTTTAAATTGACAAGTGAATGGTAATTAAAAAAAATAGTATTGATTCTTATGGAACCCTAAGGTAAGTTGGGAGAAAATATTAGCAGTGAGCCATTAGAAAGCAGAAAGAGCAAAGAATGGAGTCCATTTGCAAAGTACACAGTTTGGTTAGGAGTAAAGTGCTCTATAGTTTTATCTGTTGATGTATCTTATAAAGATTCATCCTGCCACTGATTGATGTCACCATTCCTTTTAAAAGATGTTTTTGGTTTTCTTTTCCTGGTGGGATGAATGCCATTGCTATACTAAATGGTCAGGGAGGAGAAAACTGAAATGCCCTCAGATGTTTAATTAAATCTAATAACTAGGCACTCTGCTATAGTCTGCCTTTTGACCCAGTGGAAAGGAGCTTTGTTTAACAGCTAAAGAGCACATCTGTATGATGCCTTCTGCTTTTCTGAAGATGCTTAATCTCCATAAATATATAAAGAAAGGGAAAGAGATGTGTTGCATAACTAAGTAAAAATGCTATAGGCAGATTCACTGAAACAATAAATTGCTTCTATTTCCTATATATGTTTATAATTAAACAGAAGCTCTCAGTATAACAGCATGGCCAAAAGGGGCTAACACATTTGATGCAGTTCCACATAGGGAATTATTAGTTACATTGGGAAAGATGGGGATTAATATGAAAGTAGAAAGATGGATAAGGAAGACTACAATGGGTCATACTGAAAGGTGAACTGTCAGGCTGGAGTTCATGAGGGATCAGTTTTTGGACCAATCTTATTTAACCTTTTTATTACTGACCTTAGCATAAAAAGTAGGAAGTTGTTTATAAAGTTTGTGGATGACAAATAGTTGTGAGGTGCTGCGAATGCAGAGAAAGATTGGGATATCATACAGGAAGATCTGGATGACCTTGTAAACTGGAGTAGTAGGAATAGGATGAAATTTAATAGTGGAAAGTGCAAGGTCATGCATTTAGGGACTAATAACAAGAATCTTTGCTATAAGCTAGTAATGCATCAGTTAGAAGTGATGGAGGAGAAGAAGGACCTGGCCGTACTGGTTGATCACAGGATGACTATGAGCCACCAACGTAATATGGCCATGAAAAAAAGGTAATGCAGTCCTAGGATGAATCAGATGAGGTATTCCCAGTCGAGATAGGGAAGTGTTAGTACTGTTATACAAAGTGTTTCTGAGACCTCATCTGGAATATTGTGTGTAATTCTGGTCCCCCATGTTTAAGAAAGATGAATTCAAACTGAAACAGGTGCAGACGAGGGCTACAAGGATGATCTATGGAATTCAAAACCTGCCTTATGAGAGGAGACTTAAAGAGCTTGCCTCTTTTAGCCTAATCAAAAGAAGATTGAGAGGAGATATGCCTGCTGTCTTTAAATACATCAGAGGGATAAATACTAGGGAGGGAGAGGAATTATGTAAATTCAGCCCCAATGCGGAGATAAACTGGCCATCAGGAAGACTTGAAATTAGATGTAGGTTTCTCTCCATCAGAGAAGTAAAGTTCTGGAATAGCCTTCCAAGGAGAGCTATCGGGGTAAAAAACATAGCTGTCTTCGAAACTAAGGTTGATAAATTTATGGAGTGGGTGGTATGATGAGACAGCCTAATTTGGCAATTGACCAGTCTTTGATTATTGGTGGTGGATATGCCAATGGCCTGAGATGGGGTGTTAGATGGGATGGGTTCTGAATTATTATAGAGAATTCTGTCTTGGGTGTCTGGCTGATGAGTCTTGCCCACATGCTCAGGGTTTGATTCATCACCATATTTGGGGTCAGGAAGGAATTTTCCTCCAGGACGGATTAGTGAAGGCTGTTGGGTATTTTTGCCTTCCTCTGTAACATGGGGCATGGCTCACTTGCTGGGGAATTCTCTTTACTTTAAAGTCTTTAAATCATGATTTGATGAATTTAATAACTCAGTCATATGTTAGAGGTTTATTACAGGAATGTGTGGGTGAGGATCTGTGGCCTGCATTGCACAGGAGGTCAGACTAGATTATCATATTGGTCCCTTTTGACCTTAGAGTCTATGAATCTATGAGTAGTATTTAGCTTCATTTTTCTGCTCTTCCTCTGTGTGACTCTTTCACTGGTGACATTCTACATTTTCTACATATTCTACAAATTCTACATGTGTACACAGAGCAAAATACCAATATAGGAAACTACAGTAGAATTCCATTTATCCAACCCTACTTTACCTGGCTCTCCATATTAACCGAACAAGCAGTACACACAGGTTGAGAAGTGGGTGATCTCTTCTCTGCTAGAGAGTGCTGCCACCTCACATTTTCCCATTCTTCAGATTATCTGAAAATTTGTTTATCCAATCTGGTACCAGTCTCAATTTAACTCAATAAATGGTTCTGCTGTACTGTGAAGATCAAGGAAGATAATTTTGTTGTTAATCTTTAATTTTTACTCATGCTGCTAAAACAATGAGCTATAATTTAATTTTCTTATGAAATTCACCTAACATGTTGAATTATCTCCAAGATCATCTGGGACCACAGCCCAATGGGTTTACTGAAGGCAAAATCTTGTAATTCATAATCAGTCAAAACACCCATTCATTTCTTATTTATATTATGATAGCACATAGATACCTCAATCGTGATTATAGCTTCATTGCTTTAGGTGCCATACAAACACACAGTGATTAGTCTCTGCCCCAAACAGATTTCAAACTAAAGGCACAATGCACACAAGAGTGATGTGCAAAATGAAGAGAATCAGAAAAAGGGGAGTCAAAACCAGTGATAACGAAATTGTGTAGACTAGCTAAGGGCATGATTTTTAGATTTCAGTGTTGTTTTCTTTTTTTAAGATAAAAATGACAAATGAATTACGATGTAAGTCTGTTGGGCTGCCTAGCCATTTTGATTTACAAATAATATTTTATTTATAAATTAATAATTATTGTATTTAGATGTGTACTTATATAAAAACAAATAAAATATATTAATGATAGTTACGTTTGCAGCAGATCACATCCTCCCATCCATCCACAGCTGTAAAAGCATGGAAATGAAAAGTTAAGGGAAAAGTTCTAGCATTCTTTGCCACCTTCATATTGCTTACATTGCTGCAGTTATACCCCATAAGACTTCACTTCCATCTCCAGAAGATACTGGAAAGTAACATATATTGTAACTTCATACAACTCACGAATTTACTCTTACCAGTGACCTTTTACATTCTTGTATGAACAGATCAGTACATCTGCCTGTTGTACAGTCCAAGTATTTGGAAAGTTAATTTGCTTTAACGTTACTGGGGTCACTGTTAAATTTTTTCATTGGAAGTATAAGGTGGATGAATTTAGATCACGTACTCCTTTTTAATATCTATTGCAGATGAAAGTGGAAAGTATGTGGGTTTTAAATAACTCCAGCATCATTTCCTCAAAAATTTTGCCTGGGAGACCTTCCACATACCAGTAGTTATTGTTCTCTAAGAGGAATTTTCTCCCCAAATGTCTCCAATAACTTTAATTTGTATAGAATGATGTTCTTTTATTGGAAAGCCCAGGCTGAAGTTGGAACAGGCTTTTAGTTGATATTATTTGTGTAGTTCAATGCAGCTTATTTTCATTAAAAGCTTCCTTAATTATTCTATAAATAATTTTAAAAAAGACTTTGTTAGGGAACAGTTAAAGTCGAAAGTGTGTATCAATGGGGTATACCTAACATCCCACCACTCTGGAACTAATTTCCATAAAATAATTCTCCTATGTCCCTTATATCTGGGGGAAATAACAGGCCACCTGGACCAGTGAGTAAGCAGAACCAACTTAATATCTCCCAGTAGAACCAGCAACAGCTGCTATAATAGGATGGATCTGCAGATGTATATCACCCACTCAGACTGAACATTGTCTTCCAGCAAAATTGCAAAAATACATTTAATATCAAAATAACAATTAAAATAGGAAGTTATTGGTGCTGGATCCCTTGACTAAGGAATTAAATTATTTTAAAATCTGCTAATAATTTATTCTGATCTTTCCCTATATTTTTGCAAATTTTACTAGGCATGTCTGTGTGCATCCAAACTTGCCCCTGCACACCAGTCAACAGCCCCACCCATGAATAGCGTGGATCCATATTTCCATGGAGAGTGTTCTGCAAAGTCTTTGGGAACAGTGTTGCAGAGGGTACTTACCTCCTGCTTTTTGTCCATGGTAGGGCAATCCATGCATAGACATTTCCCTTGGCACACAGATACTGTATCTAGTAATTATGGTACCTGACGAGTCCTCAGTGGAAGCAGAGTAGGTTTTGCATAACTTCAGGACAGATTCAGGTTTTGGGTAGTTTTCTTCCCCGCTCCCCCCATGAGTTCATATTTAGAAGTATGTACTGGTTTTGGTAGTTCCCTGATTACATTGTTTGTTTGTTTGTTTGTTTGTTTGTTTGTTTGTTTTACGAGGACATTGATGAAAACAAATTCAAGAAATCTTGCTTGGAGATCTAAAACATTCTTCCAGTGCGTTATGTTGATAGAAACTCTCATTTTAAAGATGTGAGATCAACATGAAAGGAAGCTAGCTTGCTTTCAGATCTTTTATGCATGTTAAACTAGCTAGTTAGATGCACTGTAACACTTGTCAGAAATCTAGTCCATGTTATATCCTGAAGTTCCAGAGCTTCGCTCATTATCTCAGAGCTTAATACGGAAAAGAATTGGTGTCAGAATCCTTATTGCAGCAGGAACCAGCCCTTCTTGAATATGTGGAAAGCACCTAGCACATATTGAGAGCTACCCATAAATAAATCAATAATAGTAAAAATACCAGATACAACAGAAACATTTTTACACCTTTTTGGAAATGAACCTTACGGACAAAATTCCTGTGGAAAATAGATGAAAACACCAACATCACCATAGGAAATGGAGTAGGTGACAGAGAGAGATCCTTCATAACTTTTAAGAAAGGTTATGCCAGTCCTTTTAAAGACCTACAATAATTCCTTATTATTTACATATAATATATATTTTCCAGGAGAAAAACAACTGTATTGTAAGGGGAGGGGGTGTGACCCCTATATTTAAGTTGCCTTGCAATTTCCAGATTTTTGTAAAAGGAATTGAAAAACTTTCAAAAGAGCTGAACACCCTGTTTTCACATCGAGAACAATAGAAACTTCTGACTACTAAGCAGTTTTGAAAATCAGGCCACTACATATCTTAATTGGACCTGAGCTGGATAGAAAGTCTGGCTCATAAAGGTGGGCAGATTAAAATACTTAGGCTCATTCTCTACTCCATTACACAGTTTTATACCAGTGTGACCCTGGACTTTGGCAGAGTCTGTGATAAATTGAGCATAGTGGAGAATCAGGCCCAAAACTCATACTAGCAAAAACCGTAACTTGTGCACACACTCGCACACACATACACAACGGTAATTGGAATAGGAGGCAGTGTTTTCTTCCGTAGCTTGTTTGCTTTGGAGGTGCTACTTCAATGTCCCCACAACCCCAAAGGACAAAATACTAGAGCTCTGCTTAGTTTATTTAGCTCATATACTTGCAATACCTGGGAAGACTATTTGGTGTTAAAAGCATTCACACTTGTATGTCGCCTGTGAGATGTATTTGGCCTGCTTTTTATTATTCTAATCCCTAATTTAAAAAATGCTAATAGAGAATTGTTAATACTTTTCTCTTTATGACAGCAGCTTTATAGTTTTATACACATTTAAAGGAGAGGTAAAATATATTTTCTGCATGATAGTGAAATGTAAGTATACAAAACAGGGAAATTAGTTAAAAAGAGGCACCCAGAAGGAACAAAGTTATAAGGCAAGCTAAAAATCTGGGTGTTTCCCAGACCACAAATGCATTGCCAACAAGACAGATGTATGCAGTATATGAGCCAATTAAAAAAAAAAAAGCATAGAATACTCCAGAATGGCTAGGCCGAAAAAGATAGTAAGTATGTGTCCATATGTGAATGCATATGTGGCCTAGCCAAAAGTGATGTTGTGCTCTTCATTTTAGGTGGTGATTACAATAGAGGCCATCCCCACCCTTGCAGGCTTGTTTAGTCTACAGAATATTTTCCTCTTCTTTTCAGGGAGCACTACTTCAAGCAGTGGGGCTATAGGGCATGTATTGGACAAAGGGACTTGTGCCCTAGGAGAGGACCCTGTGCATATTTCTGATTGCAAACTAATATTATTCATTTAAACACAGAATCACAGAGTACAGAATTGAAAGAGACCTCAGGAGGTCATCTATTCTAACCCACTACTCAAAGCTGGACCAACCCCAACTAAGTCATCCCAGCCAGGGTTTCATCAAGCTGGGTCTTAAAACCCCCTAAGAATGGAGATTCCACCACCTCCCTAAGTAACCCACTCCAGAGCTCCTAGTGAAAGTTTTTGCCTAATATCCAGTTTAAACCTTCCCCACTGCAACTTCAGACCATTGCTCTTAGTTCTGGCATGTGCCACCACTGAGAACAGCCTGGCTCCAATCTCCCTGGAACCCCTGTTCAGGTAGTTGAAACCCACTGTCAAAATCTCTCCTCACATTTCTCTTCTGTAGACTAAACAAGCCTGTCTCTACCTTCCAGCATATCTACCATTTCCCCCAACTTAGTGTCATCTACTCTACAAATTTGGTGAGAGTGCAATCCACTCCATCCTCCAGATCATTAATGAAGATATTAAACAAAACTAGCCTGAGGATCTACCCTTGGGCAGTCTGTTTGTTACTGGTTGCCAACTAGATATTGAGCCATTGATCACGATCACTTAACGCAATGATCTAGCTAGCTTTCTATCCACCTTATAAATCTATACACCCAACCCATACTACTTTAACTTACTGGCAAGAACGGGTGCGGGAGACTGTATAAAAAGCTGTGCTAAAGAGATGATATATCAAGTTCATTGCTTTACCCACATCCACAGAGCCAGTAATCAGGTGGTCAGAGATGACTTACCATTGGTGAACCTATGCTGACTGTTCCTGATCACCTTACTCTCATCCAAGTGCCTCAAAATGGCTTATTTGACTACTTGCTTTCTGATTTTTAAAAGGGACAGAAGTGAGGTTGACTGGTCTGTAGTTCCCTGGATCCTTCCCCTTCCCTTTTTTGAACATGGGTATTATATTTGCCTTTTTCCAATCAGCTGGGACTTCCCCCAGTCGCCACAAGTTTTCAAAGATAATGGCAAATGGCTCTTCAGTCACATCAGAGAACTCTCTCAGAACCCTCAGATATATTTCATCTAGCCCCATGGTCTTGTGCATGTCCAGCTTTTCTAAATAGTCCTTAATCTGTTCTTTCACCACTGAGGATTGCTCACTTCCTCCCCATTTTGTGCTGCCCAGTGCAATAGTCTGGATGCTGACTTTTTCAGACAGATGAAAAAGAGGCATTAAGTACTGTGGCTTTTTCCACATCTTCTGTTACTAGGTTGTCTCCCCCATTCAGTAAGAGGCCCACACTTTTCCTGACCTCCTCCTTGTTGCTAACAGACCTGTAGAAATCCTTCTTGTTACCCTTTACATTCCTTACTAGTTCCAACTCCAGTTGTGCTGTGGCCTTCAGAGTTTACTCCTCCATGTTCGAGTAGTATATTCAGGGTTTTTTTGTAATGGTACTTAGTACCGGCACCTTTTTTTCACAGCGATGTGGCCCCGGCTCCTGCTGCCACCGCTGGCAGCAGCCCCAGCTTCCTGGATGAATACCGACACTTTTTTTTTTTTTAAACAAAAAAAGCACTGAATATATATATATACTCCTCCCTGGTCTTCTGACCAAGCTTCCACATCTTGTAAGCTATCTTTTTGTATTTGAATTCACTGAAAATATCTTTGTTAAGCCAAGTTGATCATCTGATGTATTTGCTATCCTTTCTGTATATCAGGATGGTTTGTTCTTGCTATGTCTACACTTAGCCAAATAAGTCAACTTAGCATGTCCATGCTATAAAATTAGGTCGACTTAAAGTGGACCTTGCCAAATCGACTTAGAGCATCCACACTGGATGCCTAAGTCAACTTCTAGGGGATAGGTGGACCTGGGACTTAAAGTCGATTTAGGGCTAATCCGCGTCTACACTGGCTAAGTCAACTTAATAAAACAATGGAAGGCATTTTGCAATGCTCCTTCCGGCCAAGAAAATTGTTATGCTTTGATGACAAAATAAAATCACCTCAATGAGTGGTTTAGAGCTTTTTGCTGCAAAGTTAGATTAACAAAGTGTCAGTTTAGGTCTTATGCTTGGTTATGTCACTGCAAATGATCTCCAAGAGGTGTTCCCCACAAAGTCCACGCTAAGTGCTCTGATCAGCAATTCAAACTCCACTTCCTATTTGCTCAGTGTGGAGATTTCACATCACATCTTCCCAGCTGACTGTGGCAGCTCCATGCAGCAAACACACTCTTGCTTGGAGCACACCTGAGTTGTTAGATTTGCTGGCTATTAGGAGAATGCAGTACAGTGCCAGCCCCACTCCAGCCATAGTACCGTGGATAACTATGAATAGATTTCTCATGACATCTTGGAAAAGGGCTATGAATGGGGCACACAACAGTGCTGTGCAAAGATAAAGGAGCTGAAGCAAGCATACTAGAAAACAAGGAAGGCAAACTGTTGCTCTGGTCCTTCACCAAAGACCTGCCACTTCTATAAGTAGCTGAATGGCATGCTTGGCAGAGACCCCACTTTCACTGCCAAAAGCCCCATGAATGTTTCGGAGGGGCTGAAAGGAGTGGACTGCAGCATCAACCTTGAAGATGAAGTGGTGCATGAGGAGATCAAGGTGGAGAATAAGATTGGACAGGCAACAAGGTTGTCTGATATTGCAGTGAACCAGGCCCTCTTCTTGACCAAGGAAAGTTCATGCTAGTCCCATCACTGCATCTCTGGTGTGCATGATGCAGGAAAGGGGAGCCCTGGTAAGTGATCTTTTGGAGTTTTGCTGCTTGGCATATGAGGTGAGCTATCCTTGGCTTTCTTATAGGCTGGAAGTTGTTTAAGAGATAGAAAAATACAAGACTGGTTGTGTTTGTGTGTACTTCAGATTCCCCTGTGCAGCTACGCAATGGGGAGGATCAGTGTTTTAATGCATACCAAGATTTCACAGGAATCTCCCAGAGAGATCTATAGAAAACTTCCCTAGAGATGCTTGCCAATCTTCTGCAGAAGGTTCCTTGACAGAACTGCTCTGTTCCTTCCCCCATTTTAGTACACTTTCCCCTTCCAATTGTCAATCATTTGTGCAGGGACCAAAGTGGTACATAGGTGAGCAGAACAGAGACCCGGTCTAAAGCCACATGTATACAGGAGATGCATTCTTGCTTTCCCTTAGAAATGAGATAATAGCTTGAATGACCTCTGCCTGTGGAAAATGGTGGCAGAATTTACAGTTTGGTCCCTAGTCACTTGCAGTGATCCTCTTAGAAGATTACCAAAACTCTTTTCTCCACCTTGAATGCACCCTGCCCCAGAGCCAAATTCACTATGTTTAGGGCATTCATCAAGCTGTGCACTTGCCAAGATACAGTGAGAAAGAAGTGTATTTTACTCTAAAGATTTGATGCTGTGAGTTCAGCAACAATCATACTTCTTATTATTTTTTGTGCTTCAGCAGATGTGGCCTTTGGGGGATCTCCCTACAAATGCCAGATAAGGAAATTTCTGAGGAGAAGCAAGGAGGACATGTTTCAAGAGGTCTTCCAATCCTCAAATGCTGAAAAAACAAGAACACTGGGTTTGGAAAGAGACTGATGATGAAAATAATGAAATAGGCAGGCAGGACAGAAAAGAGAGTCAGGAACAAGTTTTAGTGGGCAGGAACAGGTAGCAAAAGTGATGGAAGAGCAAACAGAGAGTTGAAGCCCTTAATTGCACTACATCTTCCTAGCCTGTTACCATACCCTGTTCACTCCAGCCCTTTGAATATCTTCCAAAATGATAGCTGGGTTTATGCAAAGCTATGTGAGCCTCCTACAAAAGATTGTCCTTCACTGTTCTTTCCCTCTTCACCAAGAGTTTTCTTTGTGTTGATAATTATCTGAAGGATAATACATCTTTATTTGTCTCCTGTGGTGGTTGCTGCTGGAATTAATACACAATGGCAACTAGAACATTTGCAGACTACAAATCACAGTCAGGAATCAACCATCAACATTTTCATGAAAGGCATCAAATTTTCAAACATGGCAGAGAAGTTCATAGAAAGACACATTACTGATGCTCGTTGTCAAAATGGTTCCTCAAAGCCTTCCCTGATTCTAATATCCCCCATTGTGCCCCTCTAATAGCCCTGGTATCTGGCAACTCAAAATCAGTCACCAGGCAGTCTACCTCTGCAGTCCACCCCATGGGAAACTTTTCACCTTTGGTCTCACAAATATTATGCAATACACAGCAGGCTGCTATGACCATGGCAATATTTTCTTCATTTAGGTCTAAGCTTCCATAAAGGCAGCGCCAGCGAGCTTTTATCTGGCAAACACACATTCAGTTGTCATTCTCTACTTGCTCAGCCTATTGATGAACTGCTCCTTACTGCTGTCCGGATTTCCCACGTAAGGCTTCATGAGACATGAGAGTGAGGTATACGCTGAATCTTCAAGGATCATTATGGACATTTAATCATCCTTCATTGGAATCTTCTGGTCTGGAAAGAAAGACCTTGCTTGCAGCCTTCTGTACACTCCAGTGTTCCTGAATGATCATGCACCTTCCCTGACCACCCCATATTAATATCAATGAAATGACCACAGTGATTCACAAGTGCATGCTAAACCATGGAGAAGTACCCTCTTTTTATTGATGTCACAAGATGACCTGGGGACAAAATTAGGATATGCATGCCATCTATCACCCCACCACCGTTAGGGAATCCCTTTGCCTCAAAGCCTCTCACTATTTCACACATATTTCCATGAGTCGCAGTCCTTCATAGCAGGATACTATTAATGACCCTGCACACTTGAATTAACACAGTCCAGTGGTGGACTTCCTGACTCCAAACTGATTCACAAATGGCCAGTAGCAGTCTGGAGTTGCCAGTTTC
Organism: Pelusios castaneus; assembly: GCA_007922175.1. Classification (NCBI taxonomy): domain Eukaryota; kingdom Metazoa; phylum Chordata; order Testudines; family Pelomedusidae; genus Pelusios; species Pelusios castaneus. Next base: position 3,750,191 of record ML685831.1, read on the forward strand.
TACACAGTGATGGCTGGAGTCCCCAGTTGCCAAAAACTGGGCAGTTTCTTTTAGTGTTGGTTGGGGGAGGGGGTAACCCACGGCATGCCTCAGCCATGCCCCATGTCTCAACAGGAATTCCAGGTCCTAGGGCAGAACAGTCCAACCTGCTCCAGGCCATGTTCAGACTGGCTCCTTTCAGTGGTGGCTGAGGTGTGCTGCAAAAAGAAGCCGCCTGGGGTTGGGTCCCCTGGGATGCCATGGAAAGAAGCCACCTGGAGTGGCTGCTTTCAGTGCTGGCTGGAGCTGGGGCAGGGTGGGGGTCCCCAGGGAAGCCACAGAAAGGAGCTAATACAGGCCATTACTTCTGCAGTGTTCCTGGGGACCCCCTGTCCCAGCTGCCGAAAGAAGCTTCTCCAGGCGGTTCTTTCCACAGCATGCCTACGGGACCTCCTGCTTCATCCGCTGCAAGTAGAAGCTACCCGGAGTGGCTTTTGGCAGTAGCAACGCCAATTTCAATGGTGCTGCTGCTCGGAATGGGCTCATGTGCCACTCTTGGCATGCGTGCTAGAGGTTGCTAGCCCCTGATCTAGTATCTGGGCAATTAAGAATTTATTATGTGATTGGCTATTCATCCATGATTTTTAATAAGATCTATGTTTTGTGAATGATGTGATAAATTCTGCACTAATAGTTGAACACATTGTTTAAGATATAGCCTAACTGAATGCAAAGATTGTATAATGTTTTGAGCCATTACTTTTGGGATGCAAAATCCAAAAGCTTAATTTCAGAAAAGAAAATTATGCCTGTGAAGTGACAAAAATGTGTTATGTTTATAAAAAGGGCTGAGCAACATGTTGGGGAATATGCAAAGTTGTTCAGCAGTGGCCTAATTCTGCATAGATTTACATGTAAGCCTATGTTAGTAGAATTGGGCCCATGTTTGGAGTTCCTGTGGAAATCAATACACCACCCTACAAACCTTGAGTACTGTATTTTCCTGAATTGATTCTGTTCACCAAAATGCTCTGTAACTTTAATTATATCGGTTATACTAATGAGGAACTTAGTCCTTAATAGTTAGTATTAAAGTATCTTCTGAAAAGGAATCAGGTGTTTGTGGTAGGTCCATGTGACACGCATCATATCTGTCACAATGCAAAGACCGTACTCCCCAAGACATATGCAGAGAGAGAGCGACTTACCCATTCTTGGTGTGAAATAAAGCGGTGTCCGAGCCTATTTTGCCATCTCACTGTCTACCTAAATAAACATGGAGTTCAGAGATCCATAGCACTCTTGATTGAAACAGCACTGAGAAGTGGAAATTGATTGAAATCTCTTGGAACTTTGGTAATTGTAAAATTACTCTCATCTGTTTGTCTGAATAAAAAGTGTTTGGGGCTATTATGGTGTGAGTTCAAATATAACTGTGGTTAGCCAAGGCAAGAAGAAGG
>ML685831.1:3751729-3771755 GCA_007922175.1 Pelusios castaneus
ACGCATTAAGAGGGACAAAACAAGCACAGAATTAATTCAGATTGGTCAGACTTCTTGTACGAGGTTATTTTAAGCACTGTGAATGCATTTGTTTGCAAAAGGTTGGGTGGCCACTGTACATGTATACTTTTTAAAAAAATTATTTTTCAATCAAGAGTAAAAGTAGCTCAAATAAAAACCTGTGAATAGCAGCTTTTCAACCCTAGGTCGGCTTCCCAGGGTCCTGCTCTAACCCCTGTACCACCAGGCCAGATGCCTGGCAAGCTTTGTGCTGGGCTCAGGTTGCCATTAAAACCTATAAACATTTTGCCATCTGCTGGAGAAAGGTGGGAAAGCACAGGGAATACTGACAGACAGACAAAGTGAAGTTAATATATAGGTCATCTAAAAAATGCAATTATTGTCAGAAAACTGACTGTAAAAATTACATTTCAGGGATTCAAATTTACTCTGCATCAATGACACCCCCATATCAAACTTGCTCAGTTAACAAGTCAAAACAAGAATGGACTCTGTGGCTAACACTGAAATCACAAGCTATTGCCTGAAAACTAGACTGTGTTTTTATTGCTATATATACTATCACCAACCATAATGGTTCAGGAATTATAGTTTACTTTTCAGATCTGTTCATGAATCAGGAAGCAAAATGGAATTTGCTTTTCATTTCTGCAGCTATACTTTAAGTTTAACAGATGTGGCAAGCAAGACACAGGCTATGGGGAATAGACATGAAGTAATTAGGTGGCATTTTAATAGTTTCTTTTTTTCTTTTTTCTTTTTTTGCCATAATCACACTTTTAAAAACTAGCAGTATGGCTATTATATTTATGATATATACTTAGTCTTCCAAGTTTATATACACACTGCATAAAAATAACTAAGACATATTAGATGACAGAAGCTGCATATGTTCCCAAATAAATTAGTTCAGATTTTTATAGCCACAGTCCCCTGGTCCCACTATAAAGATTATGCACTTGCTATGAAAAGTGTCTCGATAACATTATAAAGTGTGTCAAGAAATTCTGATTTAATTTTTTGTAGGTGGGTATTGCTGAATATTTGATCTGTCTCCGCCCCCCCCCCCTCCCCCGAATTGCATTATTTCCAGGACTTTGTATTAGGGGAAATTTTACCTTCTTTCAGATAATTCACTATTTGACCTGAAAGGTGAAAGATGAACTAAACTATTTTATAGCTTATCTCTAGAAAAACCTTGATTTGTGTTAAATTCCCTGGTAAAGTAGAATGTCTCAACAAGGTATTTTTGCATAAGGAATTATACTGTTTAAGGGCCTGGGTAAATATACTCATGTGCAGTTGTTTTCAGGCCTGAGCCATAAATGAGCCACTTTGCATTTTGCTTTGCATTATGCCAAATGATCCCAAGTAAATTGCATTAACATCTTAAAAAGTTACAGAAACAATGGCCATATTCTGATTTTAAGGTGGTTTAAATCTAGTGCGATTCCATTAACTTTGGTGTCATCAGAACAATATCTTTATTTTAAATATGCATAGCATTTTAAATATGTGTAGTATTTTAATATGCGTAGCATATTATTTGTATTAATTTGTAGCAAAAGATACTTAGGAAAGAGATTATTCATCACCTCCTATATACTCTAGTAACTCCTAAAAACTGTTTGATCATTCTGTAAGTAACTAGCATTATAAATGTTTATTTTTGTTGTCTTAACCTAGTGTAATTTGTTTTACATGAAACACTGACATCTAGATTTTTGGCACATGCTTCGCCTTTAAAAACATGGCCCACATTTTAAAAGAGACTCTCTGTGTGAGTTTGTAGAATATTTCTTCAAGGATCATTTACCTGAAAGCAAACAAAATGTTTCTGTTTGTTTTTTAAAATATTATTTTCAAATAGTAGATGGAGAGCAGCAGTCATAGGTGATATAAGGAATAATTTAAGATCCTCCTCCTTATACAGTTGCATTCAGGTGAAAAGTGATGTACCAGCCTGGAAAAAAAAGATGCTCACAAGGCTAAGCTTTTATTCAGCTAATGAATTTGTCCCCCATATGCTTTGTGTACAGAAAAGTGCCAGTAAATCTTATAGTAAAATGTGTGAATGTGCAAATGATTCCTGTTCAAAGAAAACAAAATGCACTGCATTTACCAATTTACTAACAGGCTTATAATTAATTGGAGGGTGACTCATTTTTTAATATGCTTTACAATTGGATAATGCTATCAATAGATATTTTAAATACGTGGTTGAATTTTTTCTTTTGTCTTTGCAATCTTCACCACTTTTTTCAAATTAAAAACTTAAAGTAAAGCCAATCTACGGAACACCCTGGCAGTGCTCCATGTGTCATTATGCCCATTTTGGTAGAAATTTAACAAGACATCAAATTGCTTGCCAAGTTATTAAACTGTTATTTACTTTAATGTTTCAAGATTTATGAAATATCAAAAAATATCAAAAAAACCAACCAAGGATGATGACTCACAGAAACACTTTGAAATGTTCTGTTTTCCTAACCTATGAAGAAAAGATTGTTACATTTATTCTGTGATTACTCATTTTAGAGACAGAACTGTCATCTTTATATTGCTCTTGCTGAGTTCTTCTTTTCTAGTAATCTAAAACTGTGCTTGGCGTCTGTGCAATCTGCTGGACCAACCATAACAACAGGCATCATGATCTTTACTAAGGAAGTATATTTTCAAGAAACTTTAGCATAATATGTATGAATAGATTTTTAAAATAATATATTAAGAAAAATAGACAGGGACGCATTGCTGTGACATCATCATTTTCTCAAAATTACACCTCATCCCAAGCAAATCCCTCTTTGGCACACTTGTTGAATGTTTTTGCTCACATTCTATCATTAAGGCAGTCACCCACGTCTTTCGACACACGCATAGTGTTTAATCCTCTATGGATGCTTTCATTGCTGCTTATTTGTAGTGTACAAAATCCAGTTTCAAGTTAAGTAGGTGGGTTGCTGATCTGTTAGCATGCCATTCTGGATTGGTCCTTTATGAATTGTTTTTAGGCACCAAAGTGGACAATGAAAGCTTTATAGCAATGCTCCAATTAGCAGTAATCATTCTTGTTAAACTTTGGAAAAGAGCTGTAGCATGTGATGAATGTAAAGTATTCATTCCCTTCAACCCCATCCCTGCATTCTCACTCTAGTACATTTTGTAAAATAGTCTTAAATTGCTTGTTATTTCTGTTCATATTGCAGATTGAGAATGTTGATGTCTGCCTTAGCTTTCTGGCAGCCAGAGGAGTAAATGTTCAAGGTCTTTCTGCTGAAGGTAAGAAAAATACATCATCCACACAGATAATGGGATTCCTTTCCGAAAACTACTTTTCTTAATGCAGATTACTTGCAACTAAAAGCCAAACTGAAGAGTTGTAGACATGGTTTAGACTTCCTTTTCTTGTTTAATTAAAAATTGAATCAGAAAATACAAGATGCATATGAAACTTGGAGCAATCATGTTGGTTCCTTTTCCTTCCCCCTTAATGATTTATAGCTACAGGAATTCCCAGATGTAAATTTTTATATATTCATACATAAGTAAAGAGGATCGGAATCTATTAACATGAATGCAAGTACCTTTGCCCAGGTAGGTAGTCCCAGTGCAGACTATTTACTTGGATACAGATGTCATATGAATTCACATTTTTCAAGAGCAGGCCCAAATGTAGTAAATATTTATCTGTATGGTATGTATAAAATGGAACAGTAACTGGATCTTTAGGAAGAGATGTTAATTCTACAGATATTAATATCTAGTTGTATTTTTTAACATTATATTACAGCCCTTGAATTACTATCTGATGTAATCACTGCTACTTATATATGCTTATCTTTAACATCTTTCACACTAACTTAAGCCTGTCAATCCATTTTTTTCTGGCTTAAATAATGTGCCATGCTTTCATGATAAGTGATTTTAAACCAAGTGGATTTTTATCACTGCTTTTATGCCGCATTACTGAATTAGTCAGATGTGTGAAGTTTTAACCTTGAAAGGGCTCATGCACTCCAGCAAGAGGCTGAATACTCAGAACTCCTTCTGACTTCAGTGAACACTGTCAGCAATCAGTACTTTGCAAGATTTGCTAAGTGTTCAGTTTTGCTTTAGCACAATTTACTGAAAAGTAGAAGGCAAAGTACTCTTTTCTCAGAGCTGGCAGCTCCGATATTGTTTCATTCTAAAAGATACACAACAAGAAATTTTTGAATGATACCTTCTGTTCCTTATTAAAATTAATGGACAGTTCTTACCTCTCGCTAGCTCCATCTTGACATGATTTTAGCAGAACAGTAACGATGCTCTGTATAGGTGCACAAAAGTACAGCATATGGTGTCTTTGTCACGTTATTACTCAGTTGGCTGCTTAGGGAAAATTGCTTCCTTGATTCAAAGTATTACATATTTAGTAGAGATATCTATTTCCTATTATATCTAACCATCTATTAATAAGAATACTTAACATTTGTATAATGCTATTCCTCTGAGACTCCCAAGTACATTACAGATTGAATTTATAGCAAGACATAATTTTGGTTATGAAATCATGGGGTTTTGCACTATCAAAGGTGAGAAAAGCCAATAATTTACTTAAAGGATAATATATCTATACCATAATGTAGCAAGTTCTAGAGGAAAATAATTTCTTAATTTTCTTTGTTTAAAAAAAATCAGTAAAATTTACTCCTTCATCCATACTGTCTGCTTTGCTCAGATGACACACTGTAGGTACTCAGAGCCTAATAAGAGCATAATATTAAATAAAGAAAATTATTTTTTTAAAACTATAAATCTTTATAACCTGATTTTTAAAATGGTGAATATGCTTTTAACAGTCTTTTTTTTTAAACCCATCATATTTTAATGCAGCATGTCTGTTGGTTTTTTTAATACTACAAAAATAGATTTTTACTGATAAAATATCCTCAACATTTGCAGCAGACAGATGGCTTCTCTCACTATTTTAAAGAAAGAAGGGCTTGATCCAGTATCTCCAAGACTTTATTGAAAGCAATTGGAGTTTTCAGTGCTCAGGTAGTAAGGATCATGGTATCAGTATAGAGAGGTTTTGAGTGAAATTCTGGTCTCACTGGGCCAATGACAAAACTTCCATTGACTTCAGTGACACCGGATTTCACTTTCTGTTTACTGGAGTAGTAAGCACACTATGAACATTGCATTATCATCTAGATTTCTGTAGCCACTGCATTTTGATTATTTATTTGACTATCCTGTATAGGACATTCCCTGTGGTAGTTATCAGCCAATAATTCATAGTATTTATTATAAAACAGTGATGCTGAATTAAAGGCTCCGAGCAGAGACAGTCCACTGGGATTAGTGAAGGCATCCTTAAAAAAAAACACACTCCCCCCAAAACCCCTAATGATGGCTACTGAATCTAGCAATACTTGAAAGGCAAAGCCAGGAATATACACTGCTCTTTGATGACATAATGCAGCAGAATGTTTATCCTGCTGAAATTCCAAAAGGGTAGCTGTGTTAGTCTATTGTAGAAAGACAACAGAGTCCTGTGGCACTTTTAAAGACTAACAGATTTAAATAAATCTGTTAGTCTTTAAAAGTGCCACAGGACTCTGTTGTCTATCCTGCTTAAGTCAGTGTCCAGCAAAATTGAGAGGTTCCAAAACCACGTATAATGTATTGTTATTATATCTTCATTTTCTGTAGATTTTTGATAACATTGTCTCTCTTTCTTTAGTCATAATTACTTGTTTTTAAATTCTGTTATGTTCTTATCAGTTTTTGGTGTTTCATTATAAAAATAAACATTTTGCATTTGAAAACATCTAAATTCTCTCTTAGCAATTTTTATCTTGTGTTGAAACCATAAATAATAACAATAATGACAATAATAAAAGTAAGCCACAAAGTTCCTTCCAAAGAAGGTTGATTACATGAACTTGGAGTTTTAAAGTAAGGTTAAAAATCCTAGTGCTATCTCAGTCACACTGGGGTAAACCTGAAGTAAGTTCTTTGACACCCTGGAGTTAAACAAACTTACTCCAGGTTTACATCTGTGTGACAGAAAGCTGACTCCCTTTAGTTTATTTCTGCAGCATGAACTAAATGTAACACTGCAGCTCCCTTTTAGGAGAGGTAATTAAGGAAAATAGAAATACAATTCATCCCTTTTTCTTTAGAAAATGCAACTTGAGCTTTTAAGAGACTTGCACTTTTTTGTCAGAGTATTTATGTTTAAAGCTGGTTCTCTGGATTTCATAAACTAGTAAGTCTGTTTCTTGTAATAGGCTTTGGTGAATGGTGGGTTATTCATCAGTGCATGCTGCAAACAGTCACAGGAGCAGTAAAACCTAATATCCTAACAAAGGGTTTCACAACCAGCTCTCACCTGATACTGACGCTTGAGAAAGGAGACATTGAACAGAAGTAATTTTCAAAAACTTTATTGTAGAATCACTACTGGAGAACCCAAAGGATAAAAAAGAGTAAAACAGTAGCATCAAAAGGTAACCTTTTTTTTTTCAAGTGTAAATATATACCTATTTAGAAAATGCTTTTGGGTTCTTCAGTTGTAAGAGAAATCTTAACAGTGTTGTGGGTCTGATTATATGGTAATAAAAATAATTGTTTTCTGTCTCTGCGTTTTTTCCCAAATCCATACATTGTAAGGCACACACCTATCTTTACATGTTTTTGGAGTCACATTCTAGCAATCCTGTTTTCAGTTGTTCAGGTTTTTTAACTTTGTTTTTATTCTTAAAAAACAAAACAAACAAACAAAACCCTATGATGCTGCTGCCAGCAATTTGAGTTTTAAAGTAATTTAATCTGATTATCTAAGGTTGAGACCAGATTATCACATTGTTACTCAGTATTGCATCAGGTATAACCAGAAAATAAGTTGGAAGCTGTTAGACAGCTGGAACGATAGGTACAATTTCTTAGGAGGGGAGGACTGCAGACTGTAATTCATCATTTTCTGTTAAAGGAAATGGTTTCTCAAAAATCCCTTTTCTTGTACATACTGTACCATACTAAATAGTTCTGGAAATGATAAGAAATAAGTATTCATATTACTCATCACCTCATATTACTCATGAGTAGCTCATTTTGACAAACAGATTCTGCCTTTCCCAGGTCTGCTACAGAAACTTCTGAAAAGCTGTTGGTCTCATCAAACTGATAAAAGGCAAAATTTAAAACGTTCAGATCCTGCCTCAGAAGTAGGTCCAAATTTGGTTTAAGATGGAAGTGGTAGGTGAGGTATTTAACACAAAAGCAGATGGAGTTTGGTTTTGCAAACAGAAGTTTCCTTTTTATTAATTATTTAGGGTCTCCAAAATTTGTCTGTTGCTATAAAATGACCAATAAACAAATCAATATCAGGCACTGAAAATTATTTCAAAGTAGAATTATGCTTAAAATGTCATTAGGGAGGTTGTCTTTTTGAAGACTGTTTTAAATTTATTTTTTTAAGTTGTTTCACTGCTGTTTCAGTGTTTTAAATGGAACCCATCTGCCTCAACTGAAAGTCTTGGTTTCCTAAAAGGACATCAAATGTAGGAAGTGTTCTTCTATACATATTTGGTGGTTCCATGGGAAACTGAACATCTTATGGCAATTTTCATAGTGTTCTGTTCATATTTTTCCCTGATTAAAATAGGCTTTAATGTCTAAAGTTGTGTTTGCCACTGTTTAATGGAACAAATGCAAACTGGCTGCTTAAGTTCTGTTGAAACATTTATGTCTGTGTTAGTAGTTTATTCCTTTTTAAAGAAAAAGGAAATAGTGTTTTAAGGATATGGGTATGAAACTGCTTATGTAAATTCTGTTCTAAAATATTCATTAAAAAGTGCTGCACAGTTCCTGCACTTTAATACATCTAAATTTGCAGGAATAACAGAAAGCTAGCCTGAGATACTTTTCTGCAAGATAAGATTTTGGACAATTTAGACTATGCATTGTTAAAATGTTGTAGGTTTGATGAAAACATTTCATAAGAAGTGAAGTACTAGAGGATATTGACAGTAAGATTTTGGGCAGACCCAAGTGTTCCAGATAATTTCTTTAAATAATACTTTTTCCCCTGAGGCTATTTTCTTGACACTGAGATTCTTTATAAAATGGTAATAACATTATTTCCTCAGTATCTTAATCTCAGTCACGCAACTACAAAAGAAGAGAGAGAGGAATGTAAGAGAGGAGGAAAATACTGGGGATCAGCTTAGTTTTGCTAGTAGCTGTGACGTTAAAAAAAAAGATATGGTTCTTTAGTTTTCCTTGGTCATTATTAGAATGTGAGATGGAAAGCTAAAAAATAATAGAAATGAAACATTAGAAAAGGTTTAGCAAAACCCTAGACCAGGTTCTGCTATGAAAAGGCTGGCTCATATATGGTAATATTTGTTTCCAAGGCTGCTGTTTTTAATTTCCAGGAGGACTCCCTAAAGTTATTTAAGAGAAATCGGTTCATAGAATACTGCAGTTAATTTGCCATTATGCTGTCTGTAGTTGGATTGGTTGCATTCCAATCCAACACATATATGGTCACCTGGAATTGTAATGGAGCACAAATAGAGAGAGGAACTAGAATCTCAAAAACATCAAGAGTAACTCTTGCAAGAAGATTGTTTCATGTACTCAACTTGAAGATCTTGCACAGTATTGTCCATTCCTGCTTATGCTCTTGTCTCTGCTGTACCTTCTGTCTTGTTTGTGATGGCAGTGACAGTCTGGAATGTCCATTCATCTGCTTCTCCCACAACCTTCTTTAGATCTCCTTCTGTGCTGATTCCCAGGCATGGACAGTGTCTCTGAACTAACCCACGAGGCAATTATCCTTTCTTCCATCCGACATTCACAGTTCACGCAAGAATTTGGTCAGCTACTGATGGGTGGATGAGGGGTATGGTGTGGACAGCGAAATAGAGAGGCTGAGGCAATGTCTTCCTGGATGTGGAAATATATAGACATAAGCATATATATACTGTTTTGTCCACTGAAAATGGGGCTAACTCCCCTGAAACGCTTGATCTCTGTAGTTGGACAGCATCACCAGCTCATCTAATGTCTCCCTGCAAACCCTGCACAGAAGGTGTATCAGAGTGCATTGCTGGTGATAGTACAAAATTATAGTTATAAAAATTTCTCAACTACTTTGGCTTTATTCTGTGGGATATTTTTTTCTTTAAAAACAGTTTAATACATTTTGAGCAAACCTCTTTGCATATCATTTTCTCAACTGTAATTGTTTTATTTTAAATATTGGGTTGGGAGAATTTTGATTAAGAAATATAAGTGACTTATTTAACAACTGTACCTCTCACACGTCCTTTTGCTGATTTTAGGCAGATAGAGTATATTGAATGCATATCCATTGCCGCTCATTTGAGATCTTTAGGGATGTGTTGCATTAAAAATTCTGCTTGTGTTTTTATTCATGTATACATGACTAATGGTGCTAGTGTTATAGAGGCAGCTGTGTGATACACTGTTAAGAACAATTGACTACCATGTTTGCAAACCTCCAGTAATGAAGATGTCACATAACCAGCAACAATGACTGATAATTAAGCAATAATTGCAGTAACAATGCAATTAAGCCATGAGACCTAATATGATGCTTGAATACAAATACACACATGTATATGTAGCTATATCTATATGTGGACATAGACACACACACAAACACAAATATACACACTCATACAAACTCGAGAGTCTAATTATGGTATTTTTCACTTCTTTTTTACAGAAATAAGGAATGGAAATCTGAAAGCCATTTTAGGACTGTTTTTCAGTTTGTCTCGATACAAACAGCAGCAGCATCATCAGCAACAATACTACCAGTCTTTGGTAGAGCTACAACAGCACGTCTCTCATTCTTCACCTCCAGCAGAAATCAGCCAATCCAAAACACAGCAAGATATGCAGTCCAGGTAGGTCTATGTATTTTTTCTCAGACAAAAGGACTTCTTTATTTGTCTGTTTACAAAAAGGCCTCCCACTCACTCTTTTTGAGCAGACATTTGTAGAGGGCCAAAGCCAGAAAAAGCTTGTCACTAGCAAACTATTTAAAAGTCTTTAGCATTTTACTTAGCTGTTATTTTGGTATACATGTGTGCACAATAGACACTTTAAATACCAAGATGGCATAGTAGTCATATTTCTTTGAAGCAGAGCTGAGGAAACAGTGCATGTTTATCACCAATATTTGGCTGAATTTTTATTTATTTATTTTTTTTACTGCGTTCATGAACTTTTGTGTTTGCTATTTGCAAGTATTCTAGAAAATTATTTCACTGCCCTGGATGTTTCAGGAAACAGCATATTTTAAGTCAATATTAGAAAATATCCATAGAAAGCAAATTATGAATTTGTTCACATGAGTATCTCACTAGAAACATAATTCTTGGAATTAAATTCATCCACGCAGAGAAAAGAAGCAATACAGAGTCATATATATGCCTAATCAACACCAGCTAGCACACCTCATAGATAGTATATTGATCACTTGCAATGAATTTCACGTGCCTCATTTCCACAGCAAGAGTCATTTACTTACATTATTCAGTAAATAATTTCAAATAATGAATAAACTAGAAAAAATATTAACCTATTGAAAGACAGTTCACCATAAACAGCCAAGCTTCCTAATGCTTTATTTTCTATTAATTATTTACACAGTTCTACATGAGCAGTGTAAAAGGAAAAAGAAGTAGAAAGAGCCAGAAGGCTTTGTGCAGTGGGTTTGGTTTAAGTGTAAGCTATTGATACCTATTGAATTTACAGTGGTGGAGTTTTTAGTTGTTGCATTTCGTTGGCTTCACATTGAAGCTGAAAAAGATATTGTAAAGGGGTAGTTACATATTGGTCATGACATTGGAACTATTTTTTAAATGCTACTATTTCTTTCATTTGAAAACACAAAAACATCATTGACTTTGTTGGAAAAAGTAAAAGATAATACAGGCAACACATACCTAAACTCATTTGAACTGCAGTCTTTAGAGTAGAGCATTAATCTTGTAAATGTTCAGTTTTGTTTTGTTTCATCTATTTGTTTGTCTCTTTAAATGATAGCTGCTTAATATGTGAACAGTGGCATCTGAAAAAAATGTGATAAGTTTCATTCAGTACTAGATTGTAGTATTATCAGAATGCACTAAACATGTTTTGGTGCTTATATTCATTCTTAAACTCTTTCATTCCTCCCCCCCCCCCATGCACACACATTAATATTTAGGATAAATGTGTCTCTTCATCTGCTGAGAAATCATCTACCAAATTTCAGCTCAGTGGAAATTTTTGTCTTGAAATTATGAATGCAGTAAAAGTAGATTTACAGAGGAAGCGCTTTTTGGGGCATTTTAACTATCTTATCTCATAGATTCTAAGATTAGAAGGAACCAATATGATCATCTAGTCTGACATCCTGCACAATGTAGGCACAGAACCTCATCCACCCACTGCTGCAATAAACCTCTAACCTGTGGTGACTGAATTATTAAAGTCCTCAAATCATGGTTTGAAGACTTCACATTACAGAGAATCTACCAGTAAGTGACCTGTACCCCATGTTACAGAAGAGGATAAATTCCTTCATAACCTTTGCCATCTGCCCTAGAGGAAATTTCCCTCCTAACCCCAAATATGGCGATCAGTTAAATCTTGGGCATGTAGGCAAGACTCATTAGCCAGACATCGAAGAAAAAATTCCCTGTAATAATTTAGAACCCACCCCATCAAACATCACATCTAAGGCTATTGGCATATCTACCACCATCAGTCAATTGCCAAACTAGGCTGTCCCATCATACCATCCCCTCCATAAATTTATCAAGCTTGGTTTTGAAGCCAGCTCTATGTTTTGCTGCCACAGCTATCCTTTCAAGGTTATTCCAGAACATCACTCTGCAAATTAGAATCCTGCATCTAATTCCATGTCTAAACTTCCTGATGGCCAGTTTATATCCATTTGTTCTTGTGTTTACATTGGGGCTGAACTTCAATAATTCCTCTTCCTCCCTGATATTTATCCTTGTGATGTATTTATAGAGAGCAATCATATCTCCCCTCAGCCTTCTTTTGGTTAGGCTAAGCAAGCCATGCTTATTAAATTAAAGAAGAAGAAAAGACTGAGGGGGGGATTTGATAGCAACCTTCAACTATTTAAAGGGGTGCTCCAAAGAGGAGGGAGCTAGGCTGCTCTTGGTAGTAACAGAGGACAGAACAAGGAGCAGTGGTTCCACGTTGCAGCTGGGGAGGTCGAGGTTGGCTCTTAAGAAAAACTTTCTCAGTAGGAGGGTGGTGAAACATTGGAATGGGTTACTTAGAGAGGTGGTGGATCTCCATCTTTGGAAACATTTAAGGCCCAGTTAGACAAAACCCTGGCTGGGATTATTTAGTGGAAGTGGTCCTGCTTTCATGAGGTCCCTTCCAACCCTATGATTCTATGATTCTATAAGCTATACACGTCTTCTCTCATAAGGCAGGTTTTCCATTCCACAGATCATCCTAGTTGCCCCTCTCTGCACCTGTTCTATCTAGTTTGAATTAATCTTTCTTAAACATGGGGACCAGAACTGCATACACTATTCCAGATGAGCTCTCACCAGTGCCTTGATAAGAAAATTCAGAAATAGCATTGCTTAGACTTACCTTGGATATCAGTTTCAAAAGTATTGATTTATTATTATTATTATTATTATTATTATTATTATTATTATTTTGGCTTCCTCTGAAAATTAAACTATATGTGGGTTTTTTTCTTGTAGCGCTCTATCTTAAATACAAAACTAATCCTTCAAGGTGCCAAGTTCTCTCAACTCCCACTGAAATCACCTGATAGTGGAGGGTGCACCACACCTCTCAAGGAGCAGCCAGCATCTTGTAGTATTGAGCCCTCTCTACCTTTCTTTTTCACAAAATAAAGACTGTTTTTTCTTCAGTTTTGCCTTTTCCTTGTGCTCTAAGGGTGTGTCTACACTGGCAACTTAGGTTGACTTAAGGATGCTTAAGTTGACCTACACAAAGCCGCATCCACACTAGGCTTTTATTAAGTTGACTTAAGCGCTTCCTTAAGTTGACTTAATAACAGCTTAAGTCGACTTAATGACACCACCACTGAAGGTCAACTTAAGCCTTAAGTCGACTTCTTGAGCTGACTTAAAGCCAGTGTGGACGGGGAATAGTGCTAAGTCAACCTTATTAAGTCGACTTAAAGCCAGTGTGGATGGCTATGTCTACTGTTAAGTTGACTTAACAAGGTCTACTTAAGTTGATTTAAAGTGTAGCCACTCTGATAAATTTACTTAACTTTTACAAGTGTAGACATAGCCTAAGTGACTTTGATTGAGGTTCCCCATGTACTCGGTATTCAGCACACTGACGTGTAGGAAATAAACATTTATTGTTAATACATTTTACCCCTAGTAAAATAAATGAATTGGAAGATTTATTGTAAAGCAAGTTGTCAGGAATAAGCAGAACTATGGCTCTATGTTCTCCTCTGCTTCACCCCCACATTACATGTAGAATGTACATTTTTGATTGTTTGAGAGACTTTGAAGGGAAAATCATACGTTTATAAAAGATTTGGAAGACAGTTAATTCATTCTGTTATCTTTTTGTTTGCTCAATAGCAGTGGGCAAAAGGTTAATTTTATAAAAGGTTGCCCTTCATTAGTAGTCATCCAAGAAATCAAGGATTTTTGACCCTATGCTTCTCTTCTTCATTTCTATAACTTGAACTGCCTCATATTTTTTGGAATAGTGGCATTTACTGTGGTCCCATGTGTCTACCAGAGTTACCGCATGATGGTAGACAACAGAATCCTGTGGCACTTTTAAAGACTAACAGATTTATTTATCGCATGAGCTTTCATGGGAGAAAATCCCACTTCGTCTGACTTGAATTGATGTGTTTTCCCAAACAATTTTGGAGTTTTCATCTAAAAATAAGAGACTGGAAGCTTCCATCACACCCTTTAAGTTTTTTTCAATCTTGATCCGTGGACATTAATGAAAAGATTTCTGTTGATTTCAGGAGGATTGGATCCTACATTACTGTTCACCCAAAACTTCCATTAAAGTCTTTGGAAGTTTGGAGTTTGTAAAATGGTAGCATTGGGTCCAGTGAGTTAGATGTTGCTAGAAACTCAAGATGAATTAACATTGTTTCCACCTAAATGGAAACAATTACATATTTTTGACAAATAATATTTAATACAGGCACTTAAACTTATCTAGTTCATTAAATGCTAATAGTGTCTCAATAATATATAATAGATGAAATCATCTTGCACTGCTCTTTTTTTCTGTGTTATCAGAAGAAATTATCCTACTCCAATAATCTATTTATTTGAGTTAATTGAATTATTCAGTTCTGTCATTCCATACGTTACCTTAATTTTCAAGATGATTCTCATAAATATAAAGTATTGTTATAAGAAGTGCTTTTTTGTAAAAACAAAACAAAAAGGTGCCAGTACTCTGCCAGGGACCTGGGGCCGGCGGCAGCAGCAGCAGCAGAAACCAGGGTCGCATTGCTGTGAAAAAAAGGTGCCGGTACTCTGTACACCTGAGTACCATCACAGAAAAAGCCCTGGTCATAAGTCTCGCAGCTATTACTTTATTATTTTCTTGCTTAACCTGCTCCGATTTTCTCTGTATTTCCTTAAGAGTTCCTTTCTTTATGTAATGTTTAATGCTCTGGAAAAGTCTGTCGATTGGAAACTAAGATTAGCAAATTATTCATGGCAATATTAGGGACATGTTCATAATATTTTTTGTCTACAGCAAATGTATACAATACATATATTCTATTAATTGGGACCTGTGACCCATTTTTACACAGGAAAAATAGCCCATTCATTTTTGGATAAGGGCTATAGGATCAGCCATTTTTGTGGCAGAGACAGAATAACTAATGTTTGAATGATATGGTTATCTTCATTCATTACAGAGATAACTCCGAAATAATAAGCCTTCAATTTTATTATGAACATTTGTCTTCCTAAATGTGGGTTGATGGCAATACAACTCACTTTCTTTGTTATTCTTTGTATATTTTGTTCACCAACAGCACTTTCTTGAGATCAGTGTGAAATATTCTGTGATTAATAGGCCTTGTAAATTTTACATATAAATATATTTTGTGTGTATATGTAAACACAACAAAATGTGTTCTCTGCATAAGGGATATGCTTTATATAGATAATTTTAAAATGTTAACATTAACTTTTAATTTTCATTGTGTAGTTTGGAGCTTTGAAAATGTCTTTTATTATGATTGCAAATTCCTCTATTAATGTTGTTTATTACTCTGAAGAAGATTATTTTGCTACTTGCTTTTGTCCGGTTAGTCTTTTTATCCCTGCCACACATACTTCAACTTTCTGTTTAACCTACTGGTGAGAGCATTTGAGCACTCGTCTTTATGTGTTTTAGTTTATGATAAAATATACAAATGTGTGATTCCAGCTAATTTAATTTGTTTTTAAAACTAGATCGCATTTTAAATAAAGTAATTTATTAAAACAATCATGTGGTAGACAATGTTACAAAGGTGTCAAACATGAAGCCCGTGGGCCGCATTTGGACCCCGAACCTCTTCCATCTGGTCCGTCACTGTGCTCCACAGGACCACACTCTCCCTAACACACAGAGAGAGAGAGAGAGAGAGAGAGAGAGAGAGAGAGAGAGAGAGAGTGGTATCGTGGTGTGCAGTTTTGCATGCACAGCACTACGCAATGCCTAGAGAGTGCCATAATATTTCAATTTATGGTATGACCAGTCCACTTGAGGTACATGTAAGTCAAATCTGACCCACCATAGCAAATGAATTTGACACCTCTGATCTAGAATATTGACGCTTTAAGTCAAAGCAGTTAGATGTCTCTGAGTATCGTGCAGGTTTATTTCAAAATGATATAATAGAAGGGTATTTGAGATCACAGATGTGTGAGAAATTTCATTTTGTGACAGTAAGACTTTATATGGTAAAAAGATGGCCTAAATTCATCTTGATTTAGCCTGAGATTTTTTATTTTTTTTTAAGTATTCAACTATTAAGTGCATTTCAGTAAAAACCTTTGAAAAGTTAACCTTTTGTAATCTCATAGACTCTAAGGTCAGAGGGGACCAATATGATCATCTAGTTTGACCTCCTGCACAACACAGGCCACAGAACCTCACCCATCTCTTACTGAAGTAAACCTCTAACTTATGACTAAGTTATTAAAGTCTTCAGATCATGATTTAAAGATTTTAAGGTACAGAGAATCCACCAGCAATTGAGTCAAGCCCCATCCTACAGAAGAAGGCAAAAAACCCAGAGTCTTTGTCAATCTGCCCAGGGGAGGAATTCCTTCCTGAACCCAATATGGTGATCAGTTAAACACTGAGCATGTGGACAAGACTCATCAGACAGACACCCAAGAAAGAATTCTCTGTAATAACTCAGAACTCACCCCATCGATTGTCCGGTTGGCGTTTCTACCACCAGGAGCCAAACATCAGTCAATTGTCAAATGAGGCTGTCATGTTATACCATCCTTCCATGAATTTATCAAGCTCTGTTTTGAAACCAGTTAGATATTTTTGTCCCCACTGCTTCATTTGGAAGGCTATTCCAGAACTTCATTCCTTGGATGGATAGAAACCTTTGTCTAATTTCAAGTCTAAATTTCCTGATGGCCATTTTATATCCATTAGTTCTTGTGTCCACACTGGTGCTGAACTTTAATAATTCCTCTCCCTCGCTGGTATTTATCCCTCTGTCATATTTATCATATCTCCTCTCAATCTTTTTTTGGTTAGACTAAATAAGCTAAGCTCTTTGGGTTTGTCTACATTTGCAAGTTAGGTCGACTTAAGGATGCTTAAGTTGACCTACGCGTCCACACCTGGCTTTCATTAAGTTGACTTAAGTGCTTCCTTAAGTTGACTTAATAACTCCCATTCTTTAGGTCGACTTAACACTTAAGTCGACCTGTTAAGTTAACCTAAAGCTTGTGTGGACTCCCTAGGTCGACTTAATTCTTTAAGTCAACCTAGGGCGGGGGAGAAGGGAGCCAGGGCTCCCTTCTGCCAGGGAGAAAAAGGGAGCCACAGCTCCCTTCTGGCAGGGAGAGGAAGGGAGCTATGGCTCCCTTCTCCCTGAGCGCCGCAGCTCCCTTCTGCTGGGCAGTCACGGCTCCCTTCCACCAAGCCGCGGCTCCCTGTCGACCTAGCACCTGTGTGTGTGGATGCAGGCAGTTGACTTAAGATTTTAGTGTAGACACTGTAAGTCGACTTAACAAGGTTGACTTTAATTCAACCCTGTTAAGTCGACTTAACAGAGTCGACTTAGCTTTTCTAGTGTAGACATACCCTTTGAATTTCCTCTCATAAGTCAGAGTTTCCATTCTGCAGATCATCCTAGTAGCCCTTCTGTGCACCTATCCAATTTGAATTCATCTTTCTTAAACACAGGGGTCCAGAATTACACAGAGTATTCCAGATAGGGTCTCAACAACATCTTGTATAACAATGCTAACACCTCCTGATCTCTACTGGAAATACCTCGCCTGATGCACCAATGACTGCATCAGCTTTTTTCATGGCCACATCACATTGGCAGCTCATAGTCATCCTGTGATCAACCAATATCCCCAGGTCCTTCTCCTCCTCTGTCACTTCTAACTGATGTATCCCCAGCTTATAGGAAAAGTTCTTGTTATTAGTCCCTAAATGCATGGCCTTGCACTTTCCATTGTTAAATTTCATCCTATTTCAGTTTACAAAATCATTCAGAACATTCTATATAATATCCCGATCTTTCTCTTTATTGGCAACACTTCCCAACTTGGTGTCATCTGCAAGTATTATTAGCACACTCCCACTTTTTGTGTCAAGGTCAGTAATACATAGGTTAAATAAGATTGGCCCCAGGACTGAACCCTGAGGACTCCACCAGTAACCTACCTCCAGCCTGACAGTTCCCAGTCTACAGCCAACACCCATCTCTGGAATTATTCATCCGTGACTGGCCAAAGGACTGAGGCCCACCCAGGTGCTGAGTGTCTACCAGAGAAACTGATAGTGCCTGCAAACTGCTTTACATGAGCTCTAAATCATTGTATGTATGTGATTCACTTTGACCCTTTAACATCTCTCGTATTTTGCTTCTTTTCTTTTTATATTAAATCTTTACTTGTAGTTACTAAAGGATTGGCTATCAGTGTGGTATTTTGGGTAAGATCCAAACCTATATTGTTCTGTGTAATGTGGCTGGCCTTTGTTACTCTTTAAAAGTGCCACAGGACTCCTTGTTTGTTTGGCTGACCTAGACTAACACAACTACCCCTTTGGAACACTCCAGCCTGACAGTTTGCCTTTCAGTGTGACTCTCTGTTGTCTCCCCTTTTATTAGTTTCTTATCTACCTTTTGATTTTTATATTAGTTCCCATCTTTTTCAATTTAAGTTATAATTTCCCATGTGGAACTATATCAAATGCCTTACTGAAATCTAGGTAAATTAGATCCACTGCATTCCTTTTGTCTAAAAAATCTGTTATCTTCTCAAAAATGGAAATCAGGTTCGTCTGACGCTATCTAACTTTTGTAAAGCCATGTTATATTTTAACCCAATTACCATTAATCTCAATGTCTTTATCTACTTTCTCTTCCAAAAGACAACAAAAACAGACAGTTTACTGCAATAGAGATAAATATAGTCTATATTATAAGAGCATTTTCCAAGATTTTAAAAAATGGGTGCCTTGACTGGGGATCTTCATTCTTTATTAAAGCAACCAGTAGCTTCCATTTAACAAATGTTTCCTTTGCTATTTTATTTCCTTCATCAATGAAAATTATGAAACAATGAATTTCAGAGTTTTCATTCCAAAAACACAGGCCTCAGATGAAACAGAGTTAGAATCATGGAAAGGGAAAACACCACTGAAACTGGGGGTGGGGGGTGGGGGGTGGGGGGGGGGAATTCTAGCCCCATTGAAACCAGTGGGCGTTTTGCCATTGAGTCAGTCAGGGTAGGATTTCATGTTAGGAACCTAAGAGATTGGCTCAGACTGCAAAATCCAAGTTTGATCCAGATTTCAAAGTTAAGAGTGTTTGGATCTGGGGTTTTAGCTCAAGTCTTTCTATGATTGTCACTGGGCTTGAACCAAATTCTGATCCCACTGAAGTTAAAGGAGTTTTGCTATGAATTTCAGTAGGAGAAAGTTTGAGCTTTTAGCCACAACAAAAAGGAAATAAGAGCTTAATAGTCAGAAACAAAGGTATAGGAGTGGATCAGAAACAACAAAAATTGCTCTTTGTAGAGAACCAACAAGGCTGCACTTGCAATTGATATGGTTCCCAGACCATCAAACATGTTACCACCCACTGCCACCAATTTATATCTATGAAAGAGACATCACTGCAATAAATTCTGCCATTCCTGACATAACCATCTGGCTCGATCTATTTCAGGTGAAATCGTAGTTGCTGCTTTAAAACAGCCTGTAGGAAAAGAAGAAGAAAAAAAAGAAGATTATTGTGGAGAAGCAAAAAATCTGGTGGATGATTGCAGTAAGAATATTAAAGGGGTGACAGGATTAGGTTTGCTCTGAGAGAGGCAATAACGTACGCAGTGCTGAAAAACCAGTTCAGGACAAATTCCAAACAATGTGAGCCAGGCCTGTATCAGTAGTGTAAGATTGTTTCCCCACAAATGAATATCAATTGGCCTCTGGAATTCTGGAGGCAGCAGTTAAGTTTCAAGTTAAACATTAAGGAGGCAATGGCTAAGGCTGAGAATGGAGCGAGTTAAACAAATTTACAGTAAGAGAAGTTGCATTATCCATAGAATAGTCAATTTATGGGAAAAATGAGGAAAGACAGGAATACCATTAAATATGAACAGCATTAAAATGGTTTAGACACCTAATATACAGTCAGTAATAAGCAGTAACTCAGTGAAAAAAATGATTCAGGTGGGATTTCTGACCTTCTTCCATCCCCAAATTT
>ML685831.1:3771765-3809968 GCA_007922175.1 Pelusios castaneus
CATTATCATAGAATACATTTTAAATTGCCATAGTGTTGATCTTTCAACCACCCAGATACTAAAATAAAACACATGTGGATGAAAGTAAAATTCTTTCTCATTTATGGATTAGTCAGTAGCTGGTTTCAGTGAGCTGTCAGCAAAATTCCAAAATATGGACAAACTATTTTATCACATACAGGAATGATGTGCACAGCTTGAGATCCAGATGGATTTTGTTAGTTTGTTACATTGAAGGAGTACCCTGTTTTTTTAGGACTGTAAACAAAGTTAAGTGGCTGATCTTTATCAGCAGTTACATATATTGCCAGTACACTGAACTGAGTTTCATTTTGCTCCTTTCTCAGAAGTAATAGAGGGAAAATGGAGCATGTTGAATTCACAGCTTATTATATGCTATCCAATGCTGTGTACATAAGTGTTAATGTAATGGCTATGATTATGCATTTAAACAGATCCAAATCGAATGTATAAAGTTAGGTTCTAGTCTTAGTCACACCACAGTAAAGGCATTCACTTCAATGGTCTTATAAGGGCTAGATGTAATTTTACAGTTTGCCCAGAGTAAGTGGAGATACCACATAGCAGCACTCCATGACTAAGCCAAAGAATGAATTGAGACACTGTGGCTATGTCTACACTTAAAAAGTTAAGCCAACTCTGTTAAGTCGACTTAATGAGGTCAACTTAAAGTCGACCTTGTTAAGTTCACTTAACAAGTCGACTTAACTTTTCAAGTGTAGACAGGGCCTTGGCTCCCCACTGAGAAGGGAGCTGTTGGCCCCTGCTGATAAGGGACCTGCGGCTCCTTTCTCACTGGGACCCATGGCTCCCTTCTTGCCGGGACCTGCGCGGGTCACAGTGAAGACAGCTGCCGGTGCTCCACAGACAGGGGATCCCCAGGGGTTCCCCTGTCCGCAGAGTGTGGGGAAGACAGCTGCCATTGGCTCCTGGGACAGGGGAGCTCCAGGGGCTCCCTTGTCCCCAAGCTGTGGCTCCCTTCCCCCAGCCCTTGGTCGACTTAAGTAATTAAATTGACCTAGGGCATCCACACCATGTTAGGTCGACTTAGACCTTAAGTCAACCTAACAGGCGGTAGTTATTAAGTCGACTTAAGCGTTCTTAAGTCGACCTGAATTGCTAGTGTAGACATAGCCTGTAAGCCACAATTTCCCTCCATCCCTCCTGTGTCTGTTCTGGAAAGGACAAAGCCAAGGCTTTTCTCCCTCTTTGTCCCCTCCACACTAGCATGATCTCACTGGGGAATATCAATTATGTAGCTCCTGTTTTCCTCTGCCCCACAGTCAGCATCCTTATATAAGCAGATGTGACATTCATATAAGCTGGGACATTATTCCCTCTTTCTCCCCTTTGTTGCCTGAGTAGAAACTATCATAATCTATCCCAAATTAATGGCTGTTCTTAGTAACATTACCATATATCATATATATTTAAATCCATTTAGAATCTAGTGCAGAGTGTTTAATAAGTGGTGCATCTCTTTGTGAGCACGATACTAGTGTATTAGAATCTGCACTAGCTATTTGTTGACTTTCTTGTTGATCGTAAGATGTTGTTTTTTATTCATAAAGCCCCAGTTGGTCTGAGAACTTCCTACCTGAGGGACCAGCTCTCTCTCCCTATTCCACTCTGCTGCATTTGAGATCAATGAAGTCATCTGAGCTGGAGTCTTCTTGACAGGTTAGATAGGGAGCTGCTGGGATGAACTTTGTCTGTGGCCCCCTCATCTTTGGAATTCAGTCTTCCCATTGGCAGGGCTGGATTTAGGGAATGTGACCCAGACAACAGCCAGGTTGAGAGACAAGCAAGGAGTCCTGTGGCACTTTTAAAGACTAAAAAAAATATTTATTGCAAAAGCTTTTGTGGGTAAAATCCCACTTCATTGGATGCATGAAATGGAAACTGTAGTATGTTAGGTATATATATATATATACATGTAGAGAAGGATCAGTCACAAGGTCAGTTCAGGGAGACCTTGATTAACTCATGGCATGGAAGTCTAGAAAGTAGGTTAAGCATTCTTTCATGTTATTCTATTGAAATATAATCAACTAAAATATGTAATAGCTCTAATTACTTGTTAGAGGGTTACTTGTTTATTTAAGCAAATATGTTATGTGTAATGCAGATGAGATTTATAAATTGGAATAGTGATTTTTCTGTTAGCCTTTCAGTCCACTTCCTAAAGTGTTCAAATGGATCAGCAAAATATAGTTGTTTTATTCTAGCTTCTGTTTGTTCATTTCACATAACTACCAAGTAAATTTGTGCATTTTTCAGTGATTGCAAAATTCATGGAAGAAATTACTACAATAACAAAAGTGTTTCTGGCCAGAATTCACTTTGAATTAATTTAAAAAGCAGTATATGTAAAAGTGCATATTACCTGCCCTGTGCTATGCCTCATTCACGTTAGTGTTACTTGCATCACAAATTCATAAGCAATCATTTACAATTATTTTTTAAAAATATCTGTTCTGACACTGAGGACCACATTTTCAAATGACCTTTAAAAATGCACCAGTGGTATCTGCAGAAAGACCCATTCATGTGCTTCAGAATCCAGATATTGCGCGTACAAATCAGACAGTTGTGCATTCAAATGCTATTGGTGCAGACAATTTTTCTTTTTGAGGGGTCCTTTAAAAAGGCAAACTTGGACCTACAACAAACATTTGGGACTAAATCCATGATTGTGGCAAACAAATATTTAAAATACTGGTTTTCTTTGTTTGGTTTATGGAAAATATAGTGATTCTGAAAGATGCCAGACTGAAGCTTTTGGCAGTCTTCTGTTTATTCATACGGTACTGGACAGCATGGCAACCTCAATAAATAATTCCCCTCACAAATCCCCATCGTAACACAGCCATGTCATTTTCATCCTCACTGGGACAAGAGGGACAAATATCAGTGTCTGCTAAATTAAAAAGAAAGAAAGAAAGAAAGAAAGAAAGAAAGAAAGAAAGAAAGAGTGGGGACAAAAAGAAAAGAAAAAACTTTTCCTATTTTTACCCTGTTGTTTTAAAGTTAAACATTATATTCACTTTTCTCATGTTTCAAAGATTCACTATTTCTTTTGCCTCTTTATTCAGACCTATGAGAAGGATCCTGGAAAGTCTGTCCATCTCCAGTTTCCTATTATCCACCCTGATTTAATTTTTATAGTCAGAAGTTCTTCCTCCTCCCCTGAGATATATCATCACATCATCTTCTGAAAACCTGAGGGAAAAAAATTTCACTTCAGTGCATAGGAATACTGATTTCTCATGTCAAATTATCCTCACCATCTGTTTAAGAACCGTAATGAATCCTTCTCTGAACTTCTTGTTCAAATTGTAACTGTAATCTTTTGTTCACTATCAGTAAATTCTTTTAACTCCATTCTGAAATCTTTCAAATTGTGTGTGTCACAGATATTTTAATTCTACCTGGCATATGCCTTCTTTTCACCATTCATTACTTTTTACACTTTGTTTCTTATGTATATTTGGCCATAATTTATTCCTCATAGGACCTGATCCATAGTTTATTGAAGTCCATGAGAATCTTGCCATTGATTTCAGTATACTTTGAATCAGGCCTTTAGTGCATTTGTAGCTAGAAGAAACAGAACTATTTAAAATACATGAATTTTCCCTCGAAGCATTCTCTGTTGTTTTCCACTACTTCATCACACTTTCTCCCTTTGCCCCTGATTTCTCCTTCCTTCCTTCCCTCCCTCCTTCCTTCCTTCTTGGCCCCCAAACTGAACTCTACTCTCTTTAATCCTATTTATAACAGTCTCCCTACTATTATTTTACAAACAGTTTATGCATATGCATAACTTCACACCTGTGAGTAGTCCTTTGTGAATGTGATGTTAAACTTGCATGTAAATGATTGCAGGATCAGAGCCATAGAGTGTTGCATTGGTGCTACTCTGCATCTTAATTCATGTTCTACTACCCACTCTGAAGCAAACATTGATTCTTTCTAATTATTTCTGGTATATAGGAGACATGGCATGGTATAGCGCTGTATCAGGGCCAGAAATGTATGACTCACTGTGTTGATTGCTTTTATTCTTTTCTCAGTTTATGTTAACATAAATTCTTTATTGCTTTTATTCTTTTCTCAGTTTATGTTTACATAAATTCTCTCTTTACTGCTGTGTTGTCCTTTTCCCAAGTATTATCTCTGAATATTCCCAAAGTCTCACTGCAGGGGACAGGAATTACTTCATAGTGTTGTGCTGCAGATATCAGCTAATGAATTAATTATTATATTTTGGAACTATTGTGTATGAGATCAGATTCTCTATTCATGGGGAAAAGAAAAAAAATCCTACTTCCATCAAAGCACTACATGATGTTGTTTTTGTCAATTAGGGCCCATGCAAAAGAGATTAAGATAGAAATTAAAAACATGAATGTCTAATATACTTATGTATGAGATACACCACATTTATAAGAGATAGACAAGCTGTTTAGAAAGATAGCTTATATAGTGGTCTGTGTTTTGTCCTGCTTTAATTAAAACACTCTGCAACATGAGAACATGCCAACAATTATTATACAAGTTTGTTTGTTTTTTTTATTATTATATGGCTTCTCATTATTTTAGGCCCCAATTCAGCAGACCATCTTACACATTTGCTGAATTGGGATAGATTTAGGAACACAGCTGCTTTTAAGGAACTGGGGCCCTAGAAACCTCATTCTTATTTTAGCATCCCCAAATGAATTTGTTTTATCCAGAATAATATAAAAGGATCCAAAAAGAAGATGAATCTAAGTGCAGTGCAGCGTCTCCTTTCTCCTGCCATCTGGTACAAAAGATTCATTATATCTCTGCATCTTTTACAGATTTAAGACAAGAAATTACTCTGAGATACACTCATTCTGTTATGGGTCCTTAGTGGAATTAAGAGAGAGTCAAGCAGAGGTGAATATGTATATGTATGCATATGTACAGGTGCCAGTTGCTATATGGCAGCAATCCTGATCTGATAGTACTGCAGCGCATTGTTATTGAAACGGGTGCTTTGGGTGAAACAGTGGAATCATTTTAAAAGGTGTTTGAGGTATCTAAAAGTACTTATATTTCAGTTTAATGAAAATTGCTCAGTAATTGTCTGTCAATTATTTTTAGTAATTTTTTCCTCTTCTAGTTATTTAATTGACATCTTTTCTTGTGTCTTTAAGGGCTGTCATTTCACTGGTTTCATTAATTATTAAATATTTACATACTAGTAGTGCTCACAGGCGCCCATCAGCTCTGAGGTTCCCCACTGTGTTGTGTGTGTACAAATGTATGAAGACACAGTTCCTGCTTTGGATGATCTATGTACATTTGAAGTCACTTGGTTATGCAAGAAGGAAGTCAATGTAAGAAAACAAAAATATAATGGGAAGTCAGTTGAGAAAAATCCAGTCTTTGCTTTGTGAGCAGTTCACAGTGAACTGTGGGGAAAAAACACTGAAAATAAAGTTCTCCTTCTAATCTAACCATGCCTGGTTGGATGTGGCCTTTTCACAGGAAACACAAGCAGCTGAGGGAGCTGAAAGGAGAGATGTACACCTAATATAACAGATGATATGGTATGCATTAGAGCTGGCTGGAATGAATTTCCTTTTTATGAAGAATTTCACATTTTTGGAAAAAAAATCATCCAGAATTGGGATGAAATAGCAACAAAAGAATATTTTATTTTATTTTATCAAAGAGGGGGTTGGGGGGAGTCCAAAACAATTCACTTTGCTCACCGGGTTAGCCAGCTCCCCAGACAATGCAACTGGGGATCTGGGAGTCAGCTCCATGGAAAGCCAGGGAGTTAATCAGCACTGTCTGAAGTAACTGGGGTGCCCTGGCTCTGTGACAGCCCATCTCGTGGGGAGCTTCGGAGCGCATGAAGTTTGAGAACTCAGTGTGCCAATTCCCTGCCCAGTGAGTTGCTGAAGACCCAGAGAGGTTTTTTTTTTTTTCTGGGGCAAATTGAAATTTTCTGGCAAAAAATTTTGATTTTTGTGAAAAAAGAAATGTTTTCTATCTGAAAATAATTTTGACAGAAAACTCCCAACCAGCTGTAGTGCTTACTCAACCCACCCATGCATTTTGACTTTACCTTCTCATGTCAAATTCAGGTATGCAGTGGGGTGAAATTATTTTGATCCCATAAGAAAATCTTGTAATATTTTTCTTTTGTTCAGTTTTTGTTTTGTTCCTGCCTTCCCCTCCCCCCCCACCCCGAATTAGTGTCTGCAACTTTAACAAATTACATGGCTGTTATTTTCAGAATTGCAACCTACAGGATATCCTCTAAACTACAGAAAGATTGCCACACTACCATCACACTATAAAGTAACAAAACCCATCTGCTAGAAAGGCTCTGTTTTTAATAAATAGCAATGAATATAGGGAATCATCACATGGGCTTCCATTGAAGCTGGGGTTAAAGTACTGTCAATTTGACTCATGCTGTGTATCTAGCTTCAAATGAGCTCTCTCCTTCAGCTTTATGTGCTGTAAACAATTTCATGGCTTCCTCCTCCTTATTCCTTCCTTCCTGTACCACACAGCCATTAATGTTCTTATGCTATTTGTTCGCAGGCCAGGGAGTAAGCAGACAGATTTCCCTGCAATTGATTCCAAAGTCTGTCATTAATTTGTTGTTTGCCTTTCACCCTCACTTTTCACAGACACTCATTTGAACCAATGAGTTCATTATACTTTCCTCATTCTTCACAGTTTGCTCTGGTACAATTAAATTCTAACCCCCATCATGCTCTCAATTAACCAGACTTTGATGGATTTCTTCACACAACATGCACTCAACCTGTGGAACTCCTTGCCAGAGGATGTTGTGAAGGCCAAGAGTTTAACAGGGTTCAAAAGAAAAAAAGAATTAGATACATTCAGGGAGGATAGATCCATCAATGGCTATTAGCCAGGATAGGTAGGGCTGCTGTTTGCCAGAGACTGGGAATGGCTGATGGCCACTGACAAAGGCAGGATACTGGCTTAGATGGACCATTGGTTTGACCAGGGTGGCTGTTTTTACGTTCTTATGACAGGCATTTAAGAATCTTTAGCACTGTTATTTATGGCAACATTTGAAGGTTAGCCTGCACCTGTTAGGGCCAGTTTCTAGAGCCCCTCACTCTGCTTGTAGTTGACCTATTCTGTTTTGTTTCCTTATTTGCACCCATCTCCAGCCTGAAGATCAGCAACAGAAATTAGTCTTTTCTTTGGAATTGTTGCGATTGTGACTAGACTAGTAGTCTATGTGTAATCCATATGCCTAAAAAAGGCAACCTCTTTAAGAGACCTACTGAGGGTGGGTTACTGTTGCTGGGCAGATTAGCTACCCACAACTAGAAACTTTCTGGAAGCAGGAAGTAGTAGTATTTTTGAGCATGCTCCACGGGCTGCCCTGCTGGTGTGATGTGGTGTTGTCAATCAGATGACATGAGAGCAGCAGTCTGTGTGGAGGCAGGGTAGAGCTGCTTTGAGAAGAGCCCATGTGCTCAGTTTTCAGGAGAGAAGCTGAGCCAGGAGTGAACAAGATGTTTTCTCCCTCTAATGGAGTCATCTGCAACAGACTTTGCAGTCATGCATATGGGACTGAGGGCTGGTTGCAAAGGAGAAGGAAAAGCCTGCATGGAATTCTACAGAAGATTCCTGCAAAGAAAGAAGAAGAGGACAGCTATTTCTTGCCCCTCAAGCCTTTATACTGGAACAAAGACTGTAGCTGAGAGTTGAGTGAACTCCACCGGGACTTTGGGACTCTTGGGGATCTTTCATGCGAGGGTTTCTATAGGGATTGTTCTTGGTTAATTGTATTTTGTTTTCTTAGGATAAGGTTCATTTAGTTAGTAGTTAATAACGTTCATTATTACGTTTGTTTTTAGTAGTATTTTAATGAGGGAGGGTAACTGAGCAATCTTCGCTGTGAGTCCCATACAGACTGGATCATGGGTCTCCAGTTGCTTTCTCCATAGGGATTGGGATTGATTTCTGTGAGGCACTGGAGAAGGGGAATTAAATGAATTTTAGCCCACCCGAATGTTACATATGCATCCTTAAATTGCAAGAAATAAAAAAAGTTAGGCCCTGATCCATAGCTCATTCAAGTCAACAGAGAGAATCCAGATGATTTAAAAGTGCTTTGGATCAGACGCTTAGCACTGTGTTGCCTTTTCCAAAATTTCCCAGTGATGCTGCACTCTGTCTTGTGCCTACCTTTTAGGCTCTGCTGACTATACCATTTTAATAACTGTTATTACCAGTTTTGGCAGGAGCAGTTAGCCAAAAATTCAGGAGTGTGTGGGTTGTACCAGTTGGGAGGAAAGTGTAAGGATGGAGTCAGGTATTTCTTTGATGCAGTCCTGTCGGTTTACAAAGGGTGTACAATGTTCTATTTCCCAGAACATAGCAGGGGTCAAACAGGAGACTGTGTTTTTACTCATCATGGTTCTGATCTCCTTTCCAAGTCATCACTTAGCCCACAAGCTCTCTCTCCTAGAGCTTGTCTACACACAGAATTGTTCCCATGAGTAGGAGCTAACCAGGAATAAGGTACTTTTATTCTGGAATAAGAGCGTGCACACATGGAGTTGGTCAGAAAAAACCTACTGTTTACACTCTACATTAATCCATGTTACCTTTCAAGTATAGACAAGTCCTTTGCTTTTCTTGGGGCTACATTCCAAGTGCTTGTGCACACATATGCTCTCTCTCTCTCGCTTTCTCTCTCATGAACTCACACACACTCCTCTTCTATAAACAATACATAGCAAAACCCCTTCTTCCACATAGGTTAGATTTTGAATGGCTAATGCATGCCTTCACTTCTGGTGGTGGTATGTGCCTGTATTTTGGGTGAGAGATCTTCTCAAGCTGTGAGGTATTAAGTCAGATAATTATTCTTAAATATTCTGCCTCTCTAGTAAAAACGAGAAGTTGTGATTACCTTTGATCTTAAGGTGCCTAGACTTTTACTGAAAAAACTGCTCTAGGTGATAAAACAATACAATATTGTAATATAATATAACATATCTATTGTTATGTAAAGTGTGTGCATACAGTGTGTGTAAATATATATAATACTTAGCCTATGTTTATATATGGATGGAGAGAATGTGTGTGTGTGCGTGCCTGTGTGTGAAAAACATGAACTAAGTATTATTTTAAATCCCAGAGGAGCTACTGTTATTTAAAACAAAATATTGTCACTGTTGAGAGGATACAAATATGTCTATCCCAAAGGACTGTGCCCTTCCTGTCTCTCTGATGGTTTCATTCCTCAGTGCTAGGACTCATATACTCTCATTTCTTTCAAACTGTGCGGACAGGGGCTATTTCCAATCTACATATGCAGTTGACATATTTTTTAGAGACCCCTTAATGTGGTTCTGTTTATGAGCACAGAAATTAACAATAATGAACATAAAAATCAGTTCCCACTTTCTTAACAGAAGGCAGGGCACTTGAAGTTCAAAGGCAACCCCAACTTCTTATTTTTAGTCAAGAAGATAAACATCACTTTTACACTTACTTTTTCAACTGTTATATTCTAATAAAGTAATAAGCTGCCTACCTCAGAGCATGAGCGGAAACTGCTTAACTCTTTCCTGTGGGAATCAATACATCCTACCAGGGAGATATGTTTCTGGCAAATACTGCCAGCTTATTATACAGGACCGTGGTGGGAGCTGCTGCTGCCACTACCCAGAACAATTATAGAAAAATATAAACTGTGGGAGTTGCATAGTTTATGGCAAACCAGTCACATTACAGCTGCCATTTTACTTGGTTTTCTCCCACATCCTCAAGAGTTCTACAGCTCTGATTTTCCATTTCACCTGACCTGTGATTTAAACCACCTTTGTGCCTCGCCACATTCTGGGACTCTGAGACCTGAAGGCTGCTCTACGTTGCAGCAGCTGTAATAACCAGAAAAACAAGGAGTCTTGTGGCACTTTATAAATTGGTTAGTCGTTAAAAGTGCCTTGTTTGTTTGGCTGACCTAGACTAACACGGCTCTCCCTTTGGAACATAATAACCAGAGTGCATCAGCTCCTCCCCGTGGCTATGCCTCAGACAAACTCCTCATGCAAGTTGCTGGGAGAGACAGGCCCTGTAGAACTGCCTATGCTATGGAGCAGCATAGACTGGCCAGAAGTCCACAGAGATTCAGTCCCAGGCATCTCTCCGGCTTGAGGACACACATTTCTGGCCCCCCACAGGGATCTAGAATATTTAATCCGCTCGCACAGACATGTCTTGTAATGCAGAAATATGCTCTGCATGCTGTAAGAAACAGAGATGTAACTCCCTAAAGTATGAATGTAAAAGGAAACCTAAATAAATAACAGGGGGTTCCTGTTTAAATTCTCTGAGTATCTGTCTGAGCACTGCACTTTGTTGCAGTTAGCTTGCGTGATAATAAAAGAAAACATCAGTGGACACTTCTCTGTGGTTGCATTAGCCAGCAGGGTATTTTTTCCTTTGGTGGGTATAGTTTGAAGCTACATTTTGTGTCAGCACTGGGTTTGTAGCTGCAAATTGCAATATTTCTTCTCCTCTAATTACCTAACTTCAGGGCCAGCGTAGCTGGAGGCAAATATATTTACATATTTTCCTGCAGTTCTATTGGAGGGCACAAAAACACAAAACATAAATTTTGCAGGAGCAGATTGCTCTAATGAGGTTGAATCTTGGCCAGTCTGAAAATTTACCCAAAGTGCCTATACCTAAACATTAATATGGTCTGCTAAGTGAGGCAAATTACAGTGCAGTCCATTATTTCATAATCTGTACATTGCATTACTCAATCTACACATTACATTTATTCATTCTTTGCTGATTAATTTGTGTCTTCTGTCTATGTTCCACTTGCATTACATTAACTCATAGTTTGCTGTGCTTTCTATATGTGTTCAAAAAAATTCTTTAATTCAATTTCTCTGTTTCTTCTCATACAGTCTGACAGCCAGATATGCAACTCAGTCTAATCACAGTGGGATTGCAACCAGTCAAAAAAAGACTTCTAGGTCAGTTAATATCTCTCATTTATTGCTTGTTAGTGATACTCAACTGAGTCAGTGCCCATTGCTATTTTATTCTTTGGACATAAGTAAACATTGCAATGTGTAATCATGCAAGTTTTGCACCACTGAACTTTGTCACAGGAAAGCTTGCACCTGACTGGCAAAAGTGGATTTGTATAATACCATTAATCATATATTCTGGTTGTTATGTAATCCTGCATCTCTGTGTCCTGCATGTAAAATACCAGATTTGAGGGGCTCAGGAATTGAGTATTGATTTGAATCAGCATCTTACTTTGGTCACAAGTGACAATGAGTTTGGAAGTCCATCCTAGTTCCCAAAGAACCTTGTGTTCACATCACAAAGTCATCACACAGATCTAGTTCATGGAGGTGAAGAGCAGAGAAGCAAAGATATAGCAGACAGCAGTCACTGACCATTTCTCCACTCCCTGGGGAACATGGGTAAAACCCCTTTTCATGAGATGTGTGGGTTTGAAGCAACAAGCAGCAAGGCTTGAAGTGTATTTGACAAAGGTATGTTTGAGCAGAAACTCACACTCATTCCTGCCTGTCCTGTTCCCCTGCTACTAATCTCTCACTTTCATGAGCACTAAAATCCACAAATGAGTTATTAGAAGAAAAGAATCCATGTCCTTTGTACTGTTGTTGTGTGTATTTAGGAGAGCTAATTAATCACACTGTTTGCGATACAGTTCATTGACGAGAGCAATGAACTATAAGTAATGTGAGCCACAATAAAACTTGCATTTCATAATGTGGTGCACTAACACAATCGGAGTTCCGGGTGATAGTTTGGAATGAACTATACCAGAGTGCAGTTGCTTTACACCTGTGATCATAAATCTTCAGTCTTATTTATTGCTGACACTGTCTTGTCCCCCATTCAGCACGTATAGCCTAATAGTTTTATTGTCTAACACTTTAAATCTGTGACAGTGTTTCCAAGGCCCTGATAAGAGGTATGTGACCTGTCCTTTACCTATTGCGGTTCCTTAATTGCTTAAAATGATTTTGCAAAAGCAATTAATAAGCAAGTTCAGTTAATGATGGTAAATGAAGTAAATCGGAAAGTGTGTAGAGCAAGGGACCTCATGTATAATGTGCTTACTGCTTCATGTTTTAGGATGCTGGCATTTCAAATATAGATGTAAGTACCTTACATTCTGATAGAACAGATGAACTACCAGAGTTTGCACATGCCATCTCAGTGCTTTTCTTTCTCCTTACCTTTGACAAATGATTTCAGGACTGTGACTGCCTGTCAAATTAGTGTAATGAGAAAGAGCAAATGGATTTTTAAGTTTGTTTTAGTGCATTCTTTGGGGAACAGAAGATCACTAGAATTCATGGGTCATGGTAAAGGTTAGAATGCATACAGCTGTAGAGGCAGCCTGCTCTGGTCTCAGCCCAGAGACTAGCGGGGCAGGCTGGCAGCCAGAATGAGTCGTAAAAATAATGAATGGATTAGCTCTCAAAGGCTTAAATCAGTAATGTAACAGAATGTGGGGCTGTTTATGTGTGTTATCTAATGAAACTAAAATGATTTCAACATTTCTGATGTGCCTATTGTGGTAAGCAAAACATTTTCAAAAGTCTAACATTTTGGAGTTCTTTATAATGTGGTTTCTTTCCCGGTGCATCAGCTAATGACACTAGTATCGTTTGAGAACTCTACAATAATTCATTCTACCGTTAGCGAGGTGTTTGGAATTACTCATCCCATTTGCATAGTCCATCAGTAACAGAATATGGGTATTATATTTCTGTTGAGGATCTAAGCATTTTAGTATGTGTTATATAAGAAAAAAGGGGGGTGGGAATTATATTCGCAGTGGTGGTGAAGAAAATTTGAAGCAGACTTTTACTAAATAATCCTATGTCAAAGAATTGAATCAAGCAGAATACAATGAAGGTTTACACACTATAAACGTCTCCTAATTTTTTTCTAACACTACTACTCAGTAAGGCTCAGATGGTGGCAGCAAATCGTAACACATGAAGTGTACAGTCTGCCTTATATTCTTATAGAGGGTATATGCACAATTGCAGTATGTACTTTCAGATATTTATTTTCAGTGATCTCTGTTTGAAATAATAAACTTGCAAATTATTCTGAAATGTATTTAGAGCTACCAGCCAACAGCTATTCAAAATATATTTGACTACCATGGATTAAAAGTCCAGTTATTGTGCTATTGGGTGGGTTCTTAGTTATTATAGAGTTCTTTGCTGGATGTCTGGTTGGTGAGTCTTGCCCACATCCTCAGGGCTCAGCTGATCACCATATTTGGGGTTGGGAAGGATTTTCCCCCAGGGCAGATTGACAGAGAGCCTGGGGTTTTTTCTCCTTCCTCTGCAGGATGGGGCACAGGTCACTTGTTGGCGGATTCACTGTACCTTGAAATCTTTAAATTATGATTTCAGGGTTTCAATAACTCAGTCATCATAGGTTAAGTTTCTATTACAGGAATGGGTAGGTGAGGTGCGTGGCCTGCAGGAGGTAGAGCTAGATGATCATAATGGTCCCATCTGACCTTAAATTTTGCGTCTATGAACTAAAGTACTGTATGTACTAGATTAAAAGTATTTGGGATATTTCTTTACATTTTCCATTTTTATATTTGCTAGTCAATTTATCATATTTATTTCAGAAAACAGACTGTGATATATTTAAGTAAAATATTACACTGTAATAGTATATTTGGGTAAATCTGTTTTAGACATATTAATGGCAAATGCAAAACATTCTTATTTTTTTTTTGATGCAATAGAACATCTCTTTTTGTGTATGTTAGGATCAATTTTTATTTTCATTGACCTTCTTGAGTCAAATTAACTTGAATCCTTCCATTCCCTGTCATTTTGTGAAATCATTGTTACTGAGTTACTGATTCTATATGCTGGTCTGATGCTTGACAAGTGTCTGTTGCAAATGCTTGAATCTTGTTCAATAAAGTAATTTCTGAATATAATTGTTTTAGGCTCCCAGGGCCCTCAAGGATGCCAGCTGCAGGCAGCAGTACCAAGGTCCAGGGAGCTTCTAATTTAAATCGGAGAAGTCAGAGCTTTAACAGCATTGACAAAAACAAGCCTCCACAATATGCAAATAGCAATGAAAAAGGTAAGTGCTGAAAAGTCATCAGTAACTATTTATAGACAACACAGTCTCAAAGCAAAAAAGAAACAATCCCATGTGCACCAAAAAACAACAACAAAACCAAACAAACCCAGAAGCATAATAGAGCTGGGCCAAGAAGCTGGTGCTGACATTAGGTTCATAGCTGAACGAGGGCTAAAATTTGGGTTTGGAGTAGTCAGTGCTGAATTACTAATGTCGTATTGCAATATTTTTACTCCCTTTGGTGGAAATCTCATGAGATCAGCTGAAGTAAAAGTGACTTAATGGTACATGGTGGAAATCCTGGTCCTGATCCAAATTCCATTGAAAGTCTCCCATAGACTTCAGAGTGCTCTGGATTAGAGCCTCTGTGGAGTCAGCCATTCTCATGAGATTCTGAACCAGAATCTGTAGCTGCATATCCAGGCCAGGACCATAACTTGAGAAGTGAGTTTGGACCTGGAGATTCAAATTTAAACCCAACTTCCTAAAATTTCAAAGGCATTTAGATTAAAGATTCAGATTTTGCCTCTTCTTTAATTACAAGCTCTCATTCTAGCTATTGTGATTTTAACTCCTTGTGTTCTTCTCTTCATTCCCATCACTTCTTGATCTCCATCCTGGTCCGTGGAGAAGTTATTTGTTTTTGTTTTTTTCTGGAAAATGGCCCTTTTTATTCTTTATCTCAACAGGAAGAATCTGAAGACTCAGTATTGGTTGTGTAACTACTCCAGGCCCCCTTTCCTCTGTGTGTAATGAACAGCATTCTATTCATATCTCTGGGTTAGAATATAGTTGAAAATGATACAATATGCATAATACCCATTTGCATCCTTGGGGTCTGTGGGAGGGACAAATATGTAGTGAATGTTCTTCATCTAAGCAACAGGCAGCTATCCAGATTTTTTCTGCAAAATTCAGATGAATATGCTTTGCCCCTAGCAGCATCTGAAGATATAAAACCACGCTTTCAATAGTTATTTCATTATTTTTACTATAAGGGACGAGTATTTTGGATAGCTCTGTAGCTAATTTTATTTTATCAGCTTGTTTATGGCAAGACATGCAGACTAAACCCATAAAGAGTAGACGATATGTGCTGAGCAGGCACTATGTAGTTCACAAATAGTAGGGTGGACTTATGAAGTAGGAGGTATGGCTGCTTGAGTGAAGGTATGTATGGTAGTTTAGGTTTTAGAAATGCTATGTGATTTTGGCATAAGTGTATGGTTAAGACGATATATAGAAGAATGAATAATTAAAGGTGGGAAACTTATTCTGTGGTTATAGATATTAGTTTTCTCAGCTCATTGCTTGCAAACTGTCTTTAGCTGCTAAGGCTTGCACATTTATGTGACTTTTTCTGTGATGGATTTCTTTACTTTCCCATTTCTTCCCTGCACAGAATGAGAACCTTGATGATATTTTTAGTGAAGTTATCTCTTTCAAGAGGATGAGGGCTTCTTTGTTTGTATATAATTATTCAATTCATTTTACAGGATATAGAAAACGTAATGTTGCGTAACTGTGGAGTTCTATATTTCAAATTTTCTGTCTCTGCTCTTTATTCTTACCTCAAATAACAGCATCAAAGATGTGAATGTGTTGATTTACTTGAAAACATAAGCCAAATACAAGTTTATTTTACAGACACACACACACATGTATATAAAAGCAGCTGTGATAGCAAAATATTTTATCTGAGATCCCAAAAGGACAAACAGAAAAGTAAATCAGTTCCTTTCTGAAATGAAAAATAACTGCACCAAACTGTTTTAAAATTTAGTTATTGTGGCATTTTTAAATAGTAACTTTTAAACATTAGTAACTTTTTCATATCTAAGAACTTGCCTGGCATGAATTCACAGATTTTTTTTTTAATGAATCAAACTTTTTTTCTAATAGTACAACTACTGAATGATAATATTTAGCACTTGCCACTAAAATTACTTTAAAACTTCTTTTTTTCCACAGCAGCATAGCACAGGGAACTGAAAGCTCTATTTTAGGGCATTGTCTCCACCACGGATACTGCAACAAGACAAATCAGTGCTGGCAGCCTGACTAACCAGTGCTTTCACAGTATTAAGTGACCTTTCCAATAACATTCCTGTATGATGAGTATTAGAGATGGATAGGCTGAGGCAGAGAAGTGAGTGGCCATTAGAACCCAGGAGCTGAAGACCGCCAGTCCTGTGCTCAGACCACCATTATTAGTACACAATTCATAGAATCATAGAATCATAGGGTTGGAAGGGACCTCACGAGGTCATCTAGTCCAACCCCCTGCTAAAAAGCAGGACCACTCCACCTAATTCACCCCAGCCAGGGTTTTGTCTAACCAAGCCTTTAATATCTCCAAAGATGGAGATTCTACCACCTCCCTAGATAGCCCATTCCAATGCTTCACCACCCTCCTAGTGAGAAAGTTTTTCCTAATATCCAACCTTGACCTCCCCAGCTGTAATTTGAAACCATTGCTCCTTGTTCTGTCCTCTGTTACCCTCGAGAACAGCCTAGCTCCCTCCTCTTTGGAGCAACCCTTCAAGTAGTTGAAGGTTGCTATCAAATCTCCCCTCAGTCTTCTGTTCTGTAGACTAAATAAGCCTAGTTCCTTCAGTCTCTTCTCATAAGTCATGTGCCCCAGCCCCCTAATCATTTTTGTTGCTCTCCACTGGACTCTTTCTAATTTGTCCACATCCTTTCTGTAGTGGGGAGCCCAAAACTGGACACAGTATTCCAGATGCGGCCTGACCAGTGTCGAATAGAGGGGAATTATCACATCCCTCGATCTGCTGGCAATACTCCTACGGATGCAGCCTAATATGCCATTGGCCTTTTTGGCAACAAGGGCACACTGTTGGCTCATATTCATCTTCCCGTCTACCATAACCCCCAGGTCCTTTTCTTCAGCGCTGCTACTTAGCCGATCGGTCCCCAGCCTGTAGCAGTGCATGGGCTTTTTCCGTCCTAAGTGCAGGACTTTGCACTTGTCTTTATTGAACCTCATGAGGTTTCTTTCGGCCCAGTGTTCCAATTTGTCCAAGTCTCCCTGGATTCTGTCCCTGCCCTCCAGAGTATCTACCATTCCCCCCAACTTGGTGTCATCCGCAAACTTACTAAGCACGCAGTCTATTCCATCATCAAGATCATTAATGAAGATGTTGAATAGAACCGGCCCCAGGACCAACCGCTGGGGCACTCCACTCGTTACCGGTTGCCAACTAGATATCGAGCCATTGATTCCTACCCGCTGAGCCCATTGATCTAACCAGTTTTCGATCCACCTTACGGTCCACTCGTCCAACCCATACTTCCTTAACTTGCCGACGAGAATGCTGTGGGAAATCGTATCGAAAGCCTTGCTAAAGTCAAGGTATACCACGTCAACGGCTCTTCCCGCATCCACAAATCCAGTCATCTCATCATAGAAGGAAATCAGGTTGGTCAGGCACGATTTGCCCTTGGTGAATCCATGTTGACTGTTCCTGATCACTCTATTTTCCTCCAAGTGTTTCAGGATGGATTCCTTGAGGAACTGCTCCATGATTTTCCCAGGGATTGAGGTGAGGGTGACTGGTCTGTAGTTCCCTGGATCCTCCTTTTTCCCTTTCTTAAAGATAGGTACTGTATTTGCCTTTTTCCAATCCTCCGGGACCACCCCCGTTCGCCACGAGTTCTCAAAGATAATGGCCAGCGGCTCTGCAATCACTTCAGCCAACTCCCTCAGCACCCTTGGATGCAGTTCATCCGGCCCCATGGACTTGTGCACATCCAATTTCATTAAGTGTTCCCTAACCTGACTTTCCATCACCGAGGGCCGCTCTTCTCTCCATTCCGCGTTTCCCTGTGTAGTAGCCTGGGAGCTGGCCCTCCCTGTGAAGACTGAAGTAAAAAAAGCATTGAGTACTTCAGCCTTTTCCGCATCATCCACCACGAGGATGCTGGCCCCATTCAGTAAGGGACCTACACCATCCCTGATCCTTTTCTTGTTGCTGATATAATTATAGAACCCCTTTCTGTTATCCTTCACATCTCTTGCTAGCTGCAACTCCAATTGTCCTTTGGCCTTTCTGATTTTATCCCTGCAGTCCCGAGCAATATCTTTATACGCCTCCCTTGTCATCTGTCCAAGCTTCCACTTCTTGTAAGCTTCCCTTTTATGTTTCAGCTCCCCGCAGAGTTCCCTGCTAAGCCACTCTGGTTGCCGTCCACATTTGCTGTTCTTTCTGCACATCGAAATGTTATCTTCCTGTGCCTTTAACAGGGTTTCTTTAAAATACAGCCAGCTGTCTTGGACACCTTTCCCCTTCAGATCAGCCTCCCATGGGACCCTGCCCATCAGCTCCCTAAGGGAGCCAAAATCTGCTTTTCTGAAGTCCAGGGTGTGTGTTCTGCTTCTTTCCTTCCTTCCAT
The DNA here is from genome assembly GCA_007922175.1 of Pelusios castaneus. Taxonomy (NCBI): domain Eukaryota; kingdom Metazoa; phylum Chordata; order Testudines; family Pelomedusidae; genus Pelusios; species Pelusios castaneus. The sequence continues at coordinate 3,790,378 of ML685831.1, forward strand.
TGATCAGGATCCTGAATTCTACCATCTCATGGTCGCTGCTGCCCAGGTTGCCATTTACTTCTACTTCCCCGATCAATTCTTCTCTGTTTGTGAGCAGTAGGTCTAGAGGTGCAATTCTCTACAGTATGACTCAGCATCTGCTGCAGGAGTTTGAATACATTACACAAAATTATTTACACAGTGCATGTTACCAAGAAAAGCTAATAACTGAAACTCCAGGTTTCTCAAACTCAGTTACTGTCAGAGGCGGATATACATTTACAGATTAAAGGGCCCAGTCTCGTCTTGCTCCAGTGCAACCAAAAATGGATTCAAAATCAGATCTGGCCCAAATCTTTACTCATGACATGGCAGTTCTTAGACCCTTTTTGGGGTTTATTTATAACTTCTAAATAAGTGTTCTTGAATCCCATAAAGAATAACTCACACCAGATGAAATCCTGATCTTGTTGAAACCAAGGGGAGTTCTGCCATTGGCTTCAAAAGAATCAGAGTTTCATCCACAAACTCATTCTGCAAGAGTTAAAATTTACTTTGTGGTAGTATAGATTAAAACGTGGGCCTTGAGAACATCACTCATCAAAAATTCAAATAATTCTTTCAATTTGAAACAATGTAGATGACAAAATCAAGATGAAATTCCTCTCTCACTGTTTAGGAAGAACAGCATTGCAACATTACACACTTATCTCAGTGTAGACTTGTTGAAGTGATTTGCAGATTGTGTTTGGTGTCCCTTCTCCAGGATTTTAGTCATGATACTGTATTTTAAACTAAGCTAAATACAACCTGATTGCAGCTACTTACCACCAGTTACATGTTACCACAGTTTGAGAACCACTGATCTTCTGCATCTGTAAGCACTCATTCTGTTTACAGGAGGACTGCATGGTGTAACATTGTGTGGATTGAAAAGATAAATTTTGTCAGTTCAGAGTAGGAAAGTACAAATATTCTGAATAATGTTTTCATCACTTTGTGCTGGGGGAAAAAAAGACTTTAAAAATTTGACTCTCCTAAATTATTTGTGTTTTGTGGTGTTAAAACTGAAATATTTTCACCATAGTGAAACATGACAACAACCCAACTTAATTCTTTAAAAATGCCCAATAAAGATAAAAAGCTGAATTTCTGGTGATGAATGTCTGTAATATGAGGTATTTTTACCTATTTGGGATACATAGCTCTCCCATCACAGTTTTCACAGGTAACAACAAGGATGTGAAGTGGGTCAAACTGGTTTGAAAGTGTTTGGTAATGATCTCATAGATTTTCATTGTCAAGAATGTATTCACATAATCCAAGCTGTTTCTTAGTCCTAACCTTTACACAAGTCCTATTGAAATGAAGGAGTCACTTCTATGTAAGAAGGAAGATTGCGATGGATGAGGCTGTGCAGAAGCGAGTGCCCTTATGTTATATGAAGTTTTCCTGTCAGGCAATGTACTGCCTTATAGCAGACGCTTGTTAAAGGTGAACAGAGCTCTTTCAGCCATGGGATGAAGTAGCCTTCAAAGAGTGGTTCTCCGGCCATTTTGAAGGCTTGTAGGGAAAATGTCTATACCTCTACATTTCACAAGCCAGTAGCGAGGCTACAATTGAAGATTTGGTCCTGAAATATTAAATGAGAGATTCCAAGTGCAAATCTAAGCTATTGTATTAGTACTGTTAGGCCTGTATGTTTGCTCTGGTCTCATTTTGTGTCCCTTATCTTGTTACACGCCTCAGGTCAATTCTGACATTGGCCGCTGTCAGAGAAGTTTCATACAGGGGAGGTAGTGCAGGATGGCAATTTGCTACTTCAGTTCAATTCTCTTGAATGTAAAAAGAGCACTGTGAGACGATGCTTAGGAGTTAGGACCTTCTTCTTGGGGTATGTTTTTGATCCAGTAACATATGCTTATGTACATATATCCCTGGCAGATGCCTCTTTACTCAACCATAAAACTATTATTCTCCAGCAGGAATAATCTGAGTGAGTAAGTGAAGGAGGCAATCTGTGTGAGTGGCTGTTTTTGTGTAAGGTATCTGTACGCAACAGCTGAATTCGTTGCATATATATGCAAACTTACATATGACTTGGTGACTTACAAGTTTAAGATGTAAAAGTAAAAAGAAAAGGTAAAAATTAAGTACACAAATATATCACTCAGAATCAGGAAACAAATCCTTTTATTCCACTTCATTACTTATAAAGACGGATCATGGATATACAGGTAGATAGCATTGGCGTAAGGTGGACATAGTTGGCCTGACAGAGTATGATGTAAATTACATAAGGATTTTTACATTACTCTGTGATGCCACTAGTATCTGGATTCTGAGCTTTAATTAATACTGTATTTGTGGTACAAAGGAACAGAGATATCTTGTTTTATGGATCTTTGATGCCTATTGTCATGACATATACGCAGACTTGGAACGATTTGATTTTTGTCAGTAAATGTTGGTAAACGTTGATTTCACTTTACATACCAAACTGACAAAAACATATTTCTATTGATGAGAATACAAATTCACAAAAATGTAAAGCCCTTTGTTTTCAGTTTTTATTTTGTTTAAAATTTCCCAGGAATTTATCTGTGTTTATTACAAAGATTAAAAAACAGGTGAAAATTAGTATAAAAATTAATTTCGTACTATTCTGCTTAAATATTGAGGTTAACATTGAAGGACTGAAGAAAGCAGAAAATAGAGTAAAATAAGAGTATTATCAATGAAAGCAGTTTAATGGTTTATTTCATGAACTGAAAATTAACAATGTACACATCTGTGCACATGATTGTGTAGCTATATCTTCAATTACATTGGCTTACGTTAACAGGCACTCTTGCATTTACATTTAGACTGGTTCATTATTAACATAAATACATCTACTTAATGTAGTATATTGCATTTTTTAACACACTTGGTATATTCATGCATTTTAGTGGTCCAGATTTGGGGTGCAAATTAGTTAAAAAAAAACCAAAAAAACCCTAAATAATACCTTTGTAAAACCTGGGAATTTTTCAGTAAAAATCAGTGAAAACCAAAAATAAAGGGCCTTTAGACAGAAAAAGAAAGCCAAATGCTGCTCCAGAATTTCTTAGAGTTCCAATTCAGGATATTTACTTAGTACATTTGTATATGTTATGTTGCTGATTTTTCTTTTAAAGTTATAAATCTTTAACTTTTGAATCTCAGCATATATTGTCATTAAATAACATTGGCCATCCCTCTCTATAATTTCACTCAAATGTGAAAATTTAAATCAATAAACATTGAAAAAAAAGCTTTAAAATAAATGTTGATACACCTCTTCAGAATTATTTTTTAAAAAATTGAATTCTGTGAAGCTTATATATATTCAGTTTGAATCAACATGCTGGAGATATTGATTGATTTTGTTGAAAAAAAGTTTGTGGCCCTGTGCCAGAGTAATGACAACCTCTCTTCACTCTTGTGAGCTGGTGATCTACAGGTTTCAGATGTAAAACTAAAATGTAAAAATTAAATATGCAAATACATTTTGTTTGGATTCTTTTTGTATCCGAATTAGCACAGGGTGGGGACAGATGTGTAATAAACAGCAGAGTCCAATTGATTGTGCATTGACAGATCTCCAAGGTTCAAGGAACAGATTTAGGTTGGGAGACAAGATCATTCAGCATCAGGAAACAAATCCTTTTATTCCGCTTAGTTAATTGTAGAATGGACTATTGATAATACACATGAGCACACAAGCAACTCTTTTTAAGGAACATGAAGGGTGTGATTTAAATTAAACACTAAGAACCAAATTAAAGCTATCAGCCCATCTGTAACTTATCTGGTGCTGATTAGAATTTGTGATATATGTGTTACGAAGCAATAACTTCAGGAAGTCTGTGGGTACTTGCTGTATATATGGCACAACAAGCTATTGAGGAAATGGCAAAAATACTTTTTACTTTGTTTACTACTGTCTCTTTATTACATCAGCTTAATACTACTCAAAAGGAGATACGGTAAAGTTGGGTTGCTTTTTGTCTTTTTAAATCAGTACTTTGTTTACAAGTAAATGAATACAAGTTAAAACTATAGAGAGACCGGTGTACCAGAGCTACCGCATGAGAAAATGTGGAATCATATTGCCATATATTATCTATATTCTGCACATTTTTAAACACTTTCAATGATGAAGCTAGGAATAAAGGTCCCAATCCGCATCTGTAGTTAAGGAGCACTTTGTGCATGTCCTTGTGCACCTCCCTTCCAAGACCAGCAGCCACTGTATCCTGGAATAAATTAAAAATGCCTAAACCGTGTTATAATCAACACCAGCCCCTAGGCTCTGCTCCAGCAGCTGGGACTCACCAGAAGATAATAGAGGCCAAACCACAACCTCTGTACTGGTGGCTGGGAAGGAGGTGGCTCTACAGTATCACCACAGTAGACCCTGCTTGAAACTCCTTCATGCCCCTAAAATGGTAGGATCTGTCTCAAAGCATTCCTGGTTATGGGAGTCTATTTCTGGGATAAGCTACAGAAGAGACGAGAATGAGATAAAGTCTGACCTATTTTAAAGACCACTGTAGGGCCACTGTAGTTTTCTCACACTAACCAACTCCTACAGAGTTTCCTGGAATCTGGGAAGGATAAAGAGCAGAATCTTCTGTGAAATCCTCTGTGGGCATAGGCATGCAGAGCTAATTCATCTGTGCAGTGCAGCCTAGGGCTGGTGTCGATTATAACACGGTTTAGGCATTTTTAATTTATTCCAGGGTACAGTGGCTGCTGGTCTTGGAAGGGAGGTGCACAAGGACATGCACAGAGTGCTCCTTAACTACAGATGAGGATTGGGACCTTTATTTCTACCGTCATCATTAAAAGTGTTTAAAAATGTGCAGAATATACATAATATATGACAATATGATTCCACATTTTCTCATGCGGTAGCTCTGGTACACTGGTCTCTCTATAGTTTTAACTTGTATTAATTTACTTGTAAACGAAGTACTGATTTAAAAAGGGTCGTGCTAGAAAAACAAAAGTGGGACGAGCTACACAGCATCTGCTGAAGATGGAGAAAGCTGGCCTGATGGATGGTATCACTAGTATCTGTATTCTTGACTTTGACTGTTACTGTATTTGCATTAGGAAGAAACAGATTTCTTATTTTGTGGCTCTTTATTGTTGTGATATACGCACAGTCAGGATCAATTTGCTGGAAATGCTGGGTTTTTTTTCTTTTTTTTTCTTTTGAAGAAAAGTTAGGGCTCCTCTTCCAGAATACTTACAAGCCTCCACTACCTCTTATGAGCTGCTGACCTGCAGACTTTCTTTTTAACAATGAGTTACAGAACTATTATACTGCAAGAATCAGAACTGGGAATTGTCTCAGCTTAGTATTCAGAGAAGAAATGCTACTAGTGTCCTCACTCAATATATTGTTTATACATTCACACAAAGCTCCAAATGTAGTTTTAGTAAGAAATGAATAGTATTTCTAGTGGACATTTTGTAGTCATGCCTCAGAAATATCTGCCACTCTGAAATTGAAACTGAATAATATGGACACGCCTAAGCATCTTTTCAGTAGCACTCCTGGTGTTCTGTATAACAATACAAAATACACTAACTTGAAACATCATTTGAACTAATGCAATTATGCAAAATGATTTAGAGAACATAATTAGTGGTTTTGAAGAGTTTAATCACCATTAACACTTCATTTTTCTGATGCCACAGAGTAATGTTAACCAGCAAATAGCATTCAACTACTGAGAACCCTACACTAGCAATGTGGGCTTAATTTTAAAAAGTTCATTCCCAATGCATATGTTTTTCATACATTAGTCTGTTTTGCTTAAGAAGGCCGACTGCTAGTTGGAAAATATGGTTAGTGTTTAAAATATGTTCAACTGTATTGATTGTTACGCAGAGGACCTGATTCTCATTTGTACTAAAGCACTTTTGCCTTGCTCAAGCAGTGTAAATGAGATTTAGTAGCCTTATTGCAACTTAAAGACCTCAATCCAAATTTTAGATCCTCAAAATCCTTGTTTAGCTACCTCCTAACCCAACATCTATCTAAATTGCTGAGACACCTGAGGTGTGCCTACATGAACAATTAGAGTGTGGTAAATTGGGGTGTAAATCTATCCCAAATTACCGTGCCTTAGACTGTCCATGTTGACCCTGCTGGTGTATTGCAACAGATCATGAATATGTTTTGATCTAGTCCCATTTCAAAGGCCACTGGGTAGACTAGTGTAGTATAGGTACACACCCCCACTTGCCAAGAACTACATGCTTGTGTAGACAAACCCTGGGTTTCTGCTGATGGGCATGTACATGACAGCTGAAGTTCTGATATCCAGTTAGGGTGACCAGATTGCAAGAGTAAAATATTGGGACACAGGGGGTTGGGGTGGCACAGGTGGTGGGGAGACCCCAAGCTCCCAACTGCTGCAAGTGGCTGGGGTGAGGGAATGGAGAGTTCCCAGCCACCAGAGGTGGCAGGAGGGGATGGGGAGCTCCCAGCAGCTATAGGCAGTGGAGGGGAGACAGACCCTGAGCTGCCAGCCACCATGGGTGCTCAGAGATGCAAGTTCCCCCACAGCAGTTAGGAACTGAATTTTTACCCGAGCCCTGAATGTCAGGGCAAATGGCATCCTAATCATACACCAATTGAGGCGTGGGACAAAGAATTAAATATTGGGACAGTCCCAACCTTACTGGGACATCTGGTCACCCTGTGCAGTGTCTAGTTCACACATAAGTCTCAACAAGATTAATAAACTAGGCTGTGAGGCTGATATGGTAAGAGTACTCAGGTCACATGATTAGAGTATGTCACACAGAGTGGGACCCAGACAAAACACAGCTGAAGGTGCCTTTTACCCTATAGCCTATAGAGCATTCACCTAGTATGTGGGAGGTATACTGGGTTAGAGGGTGTTATGGGCGGTCTCTTTGTCTTTCTTTTTGAAGCAGTTTCACTGTGCATAAGTAAATAATAATCCATTGGGACAGAAAGAGAAAGAGAGAGAGTGAGAATGTCCCTGTAGTCTGGTGGGTAGGGCATTTCCTTGGGATATGAGTCCAGCCTTGGCTCCAGTCAATATTTAATTATTTTATATAGTGGAACAGCTTCAACATGGAAGACCGAGAGAGCCTCCAGCCTGGAAAATTCTACTGCCTAGGTGTTAGTGCACACACCCAGCATGGAAGAGAACCAAGTTCAACTCCCTCTTTTGCCTAAGACAGAGTCGAGACTTGAAACCCGGTCTCCCTCTTCTCAGATGAATGCATTGGGTCATGGGGCAAAAGGCACTAACTCCCCCACTACTTCTTTTTGGGAAAAAAAAGGTTGACCTGACTTAGGCATCTGATTCCAAGAAAGCCTTCTTTAGGTTGCCAAAATACCTTAAAGGGGTGGGGCTTGGGGCATACCCTTTCTCCTTGGCATTTTCCATTGGTTAGCTCAGGCAGTCTGCTCAACTTGCTGGTTTTTTTCTGAATCCCCTTCTTAGGTGCCGAACTCTAGGTACTGTATAGAAAGTCTGTGTGCCTAACAGAGGGCTGTGGATCACACTATGCATCTAGGTGCCTAAAGTTAGGTATTGCAACATTGAACCTAAATCCCCTTTTTAAATCTAGCCATTAAAGTTAATAAGAATCAGACCCTAAATAACTATCAGTATTGCACCATTGCAGAGCTTGCAACTGCTTTTCAACAGTAAACTTTTCTGACATATTTTCTCCTGTCCCGGAAATTGCTCTATAATTAAATCTCTGAAAAGAGAATCCTAACTTTTTTTATCTTTCAAAAATCCATCTCTTTTTCCTCTGTGTCTCAATTTTGTGATTTGAGGTGTTCACTGATTTACTGCCACCTGGGACATCGTCTGGTCAGAAGGCTTTCTTGATCTAGGTTGCAAGTATAACCTTTTAATTATTAAGAGTTTTCGTTTCAGAAGTGAGAGTTACATGGTGCCTTTATGTTCTTCTCAGCTCTGAGAGATGGAGACTCTAAATCAGCATGCTGGAGAAGCAAAAACATTCTTGGTTGGCAAACGATATACTTAATAGTAGCCCTTCATGTATAAACAAGGTCAATATAAACTGCATTTTCCATCACTTTTTGAAATCTCAGGTCTAACTGTGCTTTTAAAAATATAACTGATTCGAGTGTTATTTTAGAGCAGGAGGAAGAAAAAAATATTTTCATTGTTGCAAATTATATGATTATTTCTCTTTTTTAAAAAACAGATTCACCAAAAGGCCCTCACCCATCTGCAGGCATGAATGGAAATGTGCAGCATCCCACCAGCACTGGGCAGCAGCCAGTCTCTGCCATACCCTCTCCAAGTGCCAGCAAGCCTTGGCGCAGCAAATCCATGAATGTCAAACACAGTGCCACCTCTACCATGCTGTCTGTGAAGCAGCCGAGTCCCGCAACCTCCCCTACTCCATCTTCAGACAGGCTCAAGCCATCCCTTTCTGAAGGAGCAAAACCCCCTTCATCTGGACAGAAATCCATGCTAGAAAAGTTCAAGCTGGTTAATGCTAGGACTGTGTTAAGACCCCCTTTGTCATCAAGTTCAGGACCCAATGACAGCGGAAGAGAAGATGATATCTTTTCGGAGTGTGGTGAAATGGACGGCTTTAACAGTGGGCTAAATAGTGGTGGCTCCACCAGTAGCAGTCCTAAAGTGTCGCCTAAGCTAACCCCTCCAAAAGCTGGAAGCAAAAATCTCAGCAATAAAAAGTCTTTGCTACAGCCAAAGGAAAAAGAAGAAAAGAACAGGGACAAAAATAAAGTTTGCACCGAGAAAACAGTAAAGGAAGAGAAGGACCAAGTCACTGAAACATCTTCGAAAAAGAGCTCAAAGATTGCAAGCTTGATCCCAAAGGGGAGCAAGACTTCAGCAGCCAAGAAGGAAAGTTTAATACCCTCCTCTAGTGGGATACCAAAACCTGGATCAAAGGTACCAACAGCAAAGCAGACTGCTTCACCTGTGTGTGTAGGAAGTAAAGAGTCTGAAAAATTCAGGACTACAAAGGGAAATCAGTCCCAATCGACTACGAAACTGCAAGCTAATGAGAAAGCTTCCACTTCCTGTAGTCTTGCTTCTACTGAAGGAAAGGAATCTAGTCCAGCTCTGCTCCATGGTTCTTCTTCAACTCTTTCTGTTTCAATGGCTGCAAGCAGTGGACAAGTCACAGGAAATGGCATTGTCCAACTTCCTCAGCAACAGCAATACAGTCACCCAAATACTGCCACAGTAGCTCCTTTCATTTATAGGTAAGGTCACTAAAGAAAAATAATTGAATTCAAATTTAATAGATGAGTTGGTTAGTGCTGATAGAATAATTCATTGTGAATCATACATCTATCTAGTGGATTTTATCTGTTTGTCCCCAAGGTGTACACAAACATGACTTTTTTAGAATTTGTGCATTGCTCAAAATTATTAATAGTTGCTGTGAAGAATTGTGAATAGTTGCTGTGAAGAATTGTGAATAGTTGCTGTGAACATAAATAGTTGCTGTGAAGAATTTTAGCTCATAAATTGGCAGTATTTGATATTTGAAATTCAGGCTGTTTTGATTGAATACACAGGTTACATGTCATTTTTCTGATAGATTAGCATGACTCTTAAAAATCAGATCTCCTGTGTGAATACGTTTGCTTATTGATTTCAGAAGCTAATATTTGCTCTCAATTCACTGTTTCCTCAAGCATTCTTAAAGTAAATTTTATTGGAATCATCACAGAAGGTGACACAAAGGAGGTATTAGCAAGGGAAATAATTGAAAAAATCTTGCAAATATTTGCAAAGGGTGAATTGGGTGAGCCTGGAGTTTACTGCAGGATCGTAATTCTTTTCTATGTAACCCCATTGTATCAGTATATTGCAGAAGAACAGCTTTACGTTATCCAACCAGTATAATCTCTTATGGAATGTAGGATCTGGTGTAATGGATCAAAACCAAGAGGCATTTTTATTTTTGCAGGGCATCAGATTTGGTATCAGTAGGTGGTAGAACAACTAGAGTGGCTTAAAAATTTTCATTTTATACGATAAAATGAGCTATAGTAAGGGAAGGTTTTATTATGGCTAGATGGAGTAACAGTGGATGCGACTACACTTACAAGTTAGGTCCACTTAAGGAGGCTTAAGTCGACCTAAACTACTCCCCATCCACACTGGGCTTTTCAACTTAAGCAGTTCCTTAAGTCGATTTAAGGAATTACACACCTAGTTTTTGTTCGACTTAAGTGTTAAATTGACCTTATTAAGTCGTTTTAAGCCAGTGTAGATGGGGAGTAGCCCTAAATTGACCTAAATGCCCTAGGTCCTCCTAGGGCTAGGGGGAGCCCTTCTCCCTGGTAGAAGGGAGCCGCAGCTCCATCAGGGACAAGGGGCTCCCTCCAGTGACAAGGAAGCTGCAAGTGGCCTGTCCCGGGGACAGCCAGCTGCCTGTGGCTGTCTCTCCTAGGGACAAGCCGCTTGCAGCTTCCTTCTTGGCAGGGAGCCGAGGCTCCTTTGGAGCCTTGGCTCTCCGTCAACCTAGCCAGTCGACTTAAAGAGTCTAGTGTAGACTCTCTATGTCGACTTAATAAGGTCGCTTTTTTAAGAATCTAATCTAGTCTTTCTAAGTGTAGATATAGCCAGTGATTGCAATTTAATAGGGGTTCAAGTGTCAACTATTGGAGGGTTTTTTAGATTCAGTTAGGGGTAAATTAAACTTTTAAAAAGGAAAATTTGATAAACCGACAAATGTAGAATAGGCTGGCAATTTTTATTAGCAAGTGGTACCATGGATTAAAATTGGCTAGAGATTAAAGAGGTGTTAGAGTAGGTGCTGAGGGCACGCGCATGCACACACACACACAAATATGTTCCCTCAGCACCTACTCTAACACCTCTTTAATCTTTATATCAATATGTAAAACTAAGTTTAGTTTCAGAATCAGTGTGGATGAGTGAGATACTATTTAAATTGAGATTAAAAATAGAGCACCAAAAATTATGACGGAGGTGGAACCCATTGGGCACAGTTTTTATTTATTTTAATATGCAATAACTGGCCTCTTCAATTTCAATTTAATACATAGCTGGGCATGTTTAAGAGAAATATTTAATGAATAAATATGATTCTGAATAACTGAGTGAAGATCACATATTATGGTAATTCATGGTCTGAAACAGTGGTTCCCAACCTTTTTGGCTCGAGGACCAGAGATACCATTTTTTCAATCCAGTCTTCACCAGCAGCACCCCACCCTTCGCACTGCAGCCAGACAAGAGTTCAGTGAGGGAGTTGCCTCCTCACTGCTCTCCCATCCCCCTGGGGCCCCAGGTGCAGGGGGCCATGGTAGTGGTGGGGCCCCCATGGTGGTGGGCTGCCTGGGGTCCCGGGGCCCCTTAACCTGGCCCTGCTCCCTCTGGATCCCAGCACCTATGGAACCAAGAGGAACAAGTTGCTGTGCTCCCTGCTACAGCCAGGGGGAGGGGAGCACTGATGTCCCTTCTGCTTGGCTGCAGCAAGGAGCCTGCACTGGTCATGTGACAACACATGTATTTATTGCATGAGCTTTCGTGGGAGAAAATCCAAAGTGGGATTTTCTCCCATGAAAGCTCATGCGATAAATAGATTTGTTAGTCTTTAAAAGTGCTACAGGACTCCTTGTTTGTTTTGCTGAATTAGACTAACACCTCTGTCCCTGTGGAAACCAACCACATGGTAATGGCATTTCACTGCACGTAGTTTCAATGGTGAATTATGTTATCTTTTTGTTATGCTTCTTCCAAAAAACAAAACCCAACCCCCAAAACATTTTCATTATTAAAGGGAAGATTCAAGAATTAATTTGCAAACAGAATATGGATTTATGCATACCCCCACTATGCCTCAGTCAACAAAGGACACTATATATGAGCTTAAATCTTGCTTGAAAATAATTAGAATCATAGAATCATAGGGCTGGAAGGGACCTCATAAGGTCATCTAGTTCAACCCCCTGCTAAAAGCAGGACCACTCCCACTAAATCATCCCAGCCAAGGTTTTGTCTAACCGAACCTTTAATATCTCCAACGATGGCGATACCACCACCTCCCTAGGTAACCCATTCCAATGCTTCACCACCCTCCTAGTGAGAAAGTTTTTCCTAATATCCAACCTCGACCTCCCCAGCTGTAACTTGAAACCATTGCTCCTTGTTCTGTCCTCTGTTACTACCAAGAACAACCTAGCTCCTTCCTCTTTGGAGCAACCCTTCAAGTAGTTGAAGGTTGCTATCAAATCCCCGCTCAGTTTTCTCTTCTGTAGACTAAATAAGCCTAGTTCCTTCAGTCTCTCCTCGTAAGTCATGTGCCCCAGCCCCCTAATCATTCTCGTTGCCCTCCGCTGGACTCTTTCTAATCTGTCCACATCCTTTCTGTAGTGGGGAGCCCAGAACTGGACACAGTATTCCAGATGTGGTCTCACCAGTGCCAAATAGAGGGGAATACTCACATCCCTCGATCTGCTGGCAACACTCCTACTGATGCAGCCCAATATGCCATTGGCCTTTTTGGCAACAAGGGCACACTGTTGACTCATATCCAACTTCCCGTCCACTATAAACCCCAAGTCCTTTTCTACAGTGCTGCTACTTAGCCGATCGGTCCTCAGCCTGTAGCGGTGCATGGGATTTTTCTGTCCTAAGTGCAGGACTTTGCACTTGTCCTTGTTGAACCTCATGGGGTTTCTTTTGGCCCAGTGTTCCAATTTGTCTAGGTCTCCTTGAATCCTGTCCTTGCCCTCCAGCGTGTCTACCATTCACCCCAGCTGTAGGTCGACTTAACCTTTCTTAAGTTGACCCAAGGCTCCGGTATGGATGTACCCTTTGTGTCTACACTTATAGCCAGGGATTAACATAAGTGGTACTCAGGTACCCATGAGCACCTAACCTTTCAAAAAACATACTGAAAACTTCCCCCAAAGGCTCACATGCGTACCAACATACCCTGCGCAGCCTCAGGCTCATCCACCCTGCCCCCCTGCCCAAAACCACACACCTCTACTGTGCTCCCAGCCCCTGCTGCTGGTGGCCCAGCTCCCAGGCTGGATCTGGCTGCCAGCCCCTGCTGCCTCCACTGGCCCCAAGCTGAATCTGGCCCCTGCTGACTCTGGATCTGGGCCGGATCCAGCCCCCAACGCCGGCCCCGGCTCTCAAGCCTGATCTGGACCCCGGCCTCTGCTTCCATCGCCTGGCAGCCCCAGGCCAGCTCCTGCCTTTAACCCCGCTGGTCCCAGGTCCCAGGCTGAATCCTGCCTTTGGCTCTGCTGGTCCCTGGCTGAGGCCAGATGCCATGACCAGCCTCCTCACCTCCCCACCAACCCATGTTTGGGCCAGCCACTGTGGGCCCTGACCCAGGGCAGCCACTGCCCCTTGCCGCCTACCTGAGAGAAGGGCCAGAGTCTAATCTCACATTAGTGTATTAAGCAGACTAACTCCACGGACTTGGCTGGAGTTACTTCAGATGCACATCTGTGGAATTGAGCACAGAACCTCTCCCACAGATCCTGTACTGAATGCAGATGCACGGTGACTGTATTCCTTCTGGATATCAAAGCTTTGAAATAGTACATAATGGTTTTGTAGCAGAGAATAAATATAATCAGAGATCGAATATCCATACATACAAAGTCAGCAGTTTTATTCCTCGTAGCGTACAGTAAATAATATTGTACGTGAATCCAGGCTGGTGTATTTGCAGTTTCTCACTATTAAACATAACAGTCAGAGGCAGCCTTTGGCTATTGGGGGCCCTAGGTGAAGGCCCTCTATAGGCTCATTGCTGGGGCCTCCCTCTGTGGCTCCCAGCTCCCTGCCACCACCCCCCATGGCCTCACTTCCCCCAAACTGCTGGCCCCTCCTCCCCAGCCCTAGCTCCCCTCTACAACCCCGGCTTCCCCCTCTGGCTCCAGCTCCCCACCGCTGCCTTGGCTCCAGCCTTTCCTGGCTGCCGACTGAGGCAGACATGGATTTTGGGGTAGATGAAGCAGGCGACAGGGCCCCTTACTGGTTGGGGGGCCTTAGACAAGTGCCTGCTTTGCCTACCCCAAAAGCCGCCTCTGATAACAATTTACTTAGTTGGCTTCCGCAAAGTATGTTCAAGTATACCTGTTAGCTACTAAAGTAACTCGAAAGAATAATGGATTGATAAACAAAAATAACCATAGAAAATAACTCTTTAGTGGTATCAGCTGGAATGAAGTGCCCAACTCCTGCAAATATACAATGCAGTGTAATTCTGCAAACCCCTGTAAGATTGTACCAGCTATAACACAAGGATCCAACCTGTACGGGCTCTCAGCATTGTAAGTAAAAAGGTTATATTTTGTCTGGGTTGTTTGATGGTAACCTCTGAATATCAAACACTATACAAGTACAGTGAGTTTCTTTGGCCAGGGTGACATTAATGAGGATTTAGGACAGCAATAGGAATCGTTGCAAAGTAGTTTTTTTGTTACATGAGCACGTGTATTTCTTTCAGAAAGGCGTATGATGGTATAGTAGCCATTAAAGAACATATGTAATGAGTCGTAGTTGTTATTAATGTGTTACATGTAAAAGAGAATGTTCCCTCAGGATGTGCCGAAAGGATTTATTGTACATGGGAGCCCTTGGTGCACGATCGCTTTCTGATGTCATATGAATCGCCCTTAAACAGCAAGGCACACAGACTTTTCAGGGATCACTATTTCTCTTCAAAGATTAGAGACCATAGAGGTGAATATGAGGGAATCTAAACTGGTTTGACCTATGCTCTTTCAGCCTCCTCAGAATGTAACAACTTAAACTCAAACACATGAATGTACAACTAACAACCCTTTAAATGGCACTGGTGAACTTGGTCCACTGAGCCCAACTGATTTAAAAGTACTGTACACTGTGGCTGAGATTGTGTTTCTCAGCATCGGCAGACAGACATACTCTAGGTCTGCTCAAATTAGCATGCTAAAAATAATGAAGCCAAGGGCATCAGCTTGGGCTAACGCTGGTAGGGTACAGATCCAATTAGATCACCTGAGTATATATTCAGGCAGCTAGTCACTGTCTATGCTTCCCTCAGGTATCGTTTATTTGGCAAAAGGCTCAATGAGAGGAAAATAGCAGGAAAAGTAATAAGAGGGTCTAGTAGGTGTACAGTTAGTTAAAATAATCTGGGGGGTACTTTAACCTATAACTTTTTATACACTGAGGGGACTAGAAGATAGGGGTAACTTATACCATCTCTGAAATTCAGTGAATTTGGCCATCGAATTTTACTCATCTTCACTATGCTGCTAAGAATTCAGATAGAGAAGGGTAGTAAAGTAGCACAGAGTTGCAGGGGAAGCAGGGAAGAAAGAGATGAGTCTGGAAAGGAAAGGCTTTTAATCTTGCTCCACAATGTCAGAGATCTTGCAACATCATTGTTTACATCTTATACTGGTCATGAGAGGAACAGGTAACTTTAGGTGCCATTGAACTCCTCAAAACCCCTGTTTAGCTGCTGCCTAACTTTGGAGGTGCCTAAATTTCCCTGATGCCTAACATTTTGCTGTAATGTCCTTAGGTCCCTTCCTCTGTAGCATTGGGCATGGCTCACTTGCTGGTTGATTCTCTATATTTTAAAATCTTTAAATCATGATCTGAGGACTTTAACAACTCAGTCATAGGTTTGAGGTTCATTACAGGAGTGGGTGGGTGAGGTTTTGTGGCCTTCATTGTGCAGGAGATCAGACTAGATGATCATATTGGTCCCTTCTGACCTTAGAGTCTAGAGCTATATCTACACTTGGCCAAATAAGTCGACTTAACAAGGTCGACTTTAAGTCGACTTTATTAAGTCGACTTAGCAGGTCCACACTCAAAAATTAAGTCGATTTCAAGGGGACCCTGCCAAATCGACTTAGAATGTCCACACTGGATGCCTAAGTTGACTTCTAGGGCTAGGTGGATCTGGGACTGGTCCACAGTGGCAGGGGGGCACCCCTTGTCAAGTGCCAGGGGCCTCAGCATTTACCCCATTGTACCTGGGTACAATGGGGGCTGATCAGGACAGGGACACTGGCAGGGTATAGGAGCAGGGTGAGCAGGGCTGTGTCCTGCCCTGTGGGGGGGCACTCCAGGCTCTGGCTGTGCCAGCCACCCTGGCAGGGAGGGCAGTGGGGAAGCCCTGGAGCCCTTTAAGTCGATTTAAAGTCGATTTAGGTCTAATTTGCGTCTACACTGGCTAAGTCAACTTAATGAAGTGGATTTAGCCAGTAAAGTCAACTTTAAAGTAGGTTTTATAAAGTCAACTTTAATTTTCCTTAAATCAACTTAAGCTGCTGCTTAAATCGACTTAAGGAAAATGTGGTGTGGACGCAGATTAAATGAAGTTGACTTAAGCAAGCTTAAATCGACTTAATTTGTAAGTGTAGATGCACCCTATGAGTCTATGAGTCTATCTGCAGCTAAACTAGTGAACAACATCGCCATCTAGGTGTTTAGGTACCTAGCTCATTCTTGAGTTTCAGTGGGAGCCTCAGACCAGGAAGACTGTAGTTCAGCTCCCTCCTCTGCCTAATGAAGAGAAATGATTTAAACATGGATTTCCCACCTGTCCAATGAGTGCCCTAAGCACTGAACTATAGAACTACTCTTAGACTCTCTCTGGCCCAATGTATATTTAACCTCCATGGGCACCCAGAGGTTATTAATAGCACTGGACTGTTCGGAGCATTTGTATCCTAGTGGTAGTATTTTGGGAAGAGTTGAGCTACTCCCTTTAGCTACAGTGGAGGATCCTAAAAAAATTAAACATTTATCAGTCTGCAATGCTTGCCAGTACCATACTATCTCTTCTTTTAAAGATCAAAGGCTACTATGAACAACATAATAGTGAGTGCTGAGTTTTTAGTTGCACCCATAGTACCAATTATTTATACATTGGTTATGAAACAGCTTTCAACAGATTGTGTTGCTGAACATACCACAGTTTAAAAAGAAAACAAAACAATAAAACCACCCCAAATTTGTTTTTCATTGGCAACTCATAGTTAGAAACACACAGGAGTGATTTATCTGATTCTGCCATTTACACTCACTTTTGTGAGATTAAGATCGCAAATTATCAAACCTCTGCAATCACAGTTAGCTTTATAACGCTGCCCACTACATGTTTTATTTCCAGCAAAAACACACCGAAATATTTGAAGCAGCTCCCTCGGTGCACATTTTTACTTCCTGAGAAGCAGCCCCAGCAGTGTTTCCAATGGAGACCTGGCGGGAGAAGAGAGAATAAGAGAATGGGGATGTATTTGGGGCGGAAGGAAGATTACAGTAAACTTTTTTGGCTTGTTTCTCTGTTAAAGCTATAGCCCAGTACTTCAGTTGCCTGTATTTTATTGCCTAATGTTTATTCTTATTTTATATTTTTATATAGTTTTATTGCTGACCCAACCCTTAGCTCAATGGCTTTTAAACTGGGGTAGGCGAGCTTTCATCAGGGGGCATATGAGAAAAATCCTGTAATGATGGACAATGCATCATGTTATCCCTTAAAGACCATTTCCTTCCCACCCCCAACCCTGCCCGGTTTCAGAGGAATGTTGTGAATCCTATCTCAGATGGAGGTATGTGGTAGACTACATTATTTGGAAAGGCCTAAAAGGTTTGAAAACCACTACCTTAGATCAATAGTCAATGAATCCCACCCAAGACCATTGCACCTCTGGGAGTTGTCTTTTCCTCTTAAGAGGAGCAAGCTCAATGGGACCATTTGATTTTGGTCCTCTCAGTGTACTGGAAAAGACTAATTATTCACAGGCAAATTGCACCAGTCTTCACTGTGGAATATATTTATTAGCAACAAATCCAGCTAAACACAGAAACAAACATCTGTTGGTCTGTTCAGAACCTAATTCAAAGTGTCACCCCCCGTACATAGGGCCAGATTAATGCAGTCCTGGGTTTTAGAAACACCCACATTTGAGGCTCTCCACCCCCATATCTTGGCTGACCCTTAATTTGAGCAATAGTGACAGGAACCGCCCCTACAATAGCTGCAGAGCCCACTACCACTCGTATTTGGACAGGCTGGAGCCTCCCTATCCTCTGTGCTCAGGCAGCTGGGGTCCATCCCAAAAGAAGGATTCAGCCTCCCATACCCAAACAGAGAATTCTGTGTGTGTGCCCAGAGTGATCAGTCCAACAGAGGCCTGATGGGGCATCAGAAGGGAGGGGCCAAATTCTGAGTCTCTGCTGGGATGGTGTCGGCAAGGGCCCCAATGTTGCAGGGGCTTGACCTGCTCTAATGTCCCCCTTCACCCCCATAATGGCTGCTGTTTCGTCTGGAGCAGATTCCTTCTTGGCCACCCACTTCCAGAATAAATAGATGGGTTCATGTACTCCGCTGCAAGCTGAATTTAAATTCTGCTGCAAGATCCCTGAATTCTGTCATTTTCAGTGGAAATTCTGTAGCAGATTTAGATAAATAGAACAACTGAGGTTTTATTTAATTAAGTGTGAAAATGCTGGATACAGTCAATACAGCAAATCTGTGTTACTTATTTTGATAGCAAAACCAAATGATTCTGCATTGTCCTCACACCTTCTGTTTTGAGTCAGATGAATGGGGGCGGATATTTCACACCTCCCACAGCTATAGTTTTTGGTGGTCTGCAAACTCTAGAAGACATCACTGTTATCATTTTGTTTGGTTCATTTCAAAGTTTTTTCTCTGCAACCATGAAGCCTAGAATATGATTTCAGTTTTAAAATATAGCTTAGATTAGGATGTCATGATGTGGCTCCAAGACAAAGGCCCTAGGCCCGAGATGCCTAATTTTCTATGCCACAATCCAACCTTGCCTGTGAAGTCTGCACATTTTCTATGGAAATCTTGCAACTGTCTTTTCTCACAGTACTTCATTACTCCCACTCCTGGTCCCAGCTGGAATCAGGTTTTTGAAAATGAAAGAAAAGAGGGGGAAAAGGTACTATAAATGAAATTTGGCATGTTGCTGAAATGGCTTGGGTTGATCTTGGGGAAGAGAATGCCTAGAGTGGTTCTCATTTTATCGAACCAGGATTGTCCATCAGTGTAAGAACTTTTCCACCTCTTTTTACCCCAGTTCTGACTGTTCAGTCTTTAGTGCAGAATCAGATTCCTCATCGTCCCTCAGCTACTTAGGACTCAATTCTGAAAGACCTTTCAGGGATGTCAATAGGAATGCTATGCTTACAGCCTAGGGAGTCCTTGTAATCTCAGTCCTTTAGTATGTCACAGGAAATAATACCACCCCAGAGTCAAAAACAGTTCATGGAACAGCAGTGAGACATTTGCCTTGTCACAATTCCCCCTGTCCCTGCCAGCAGGTAGTGGATCTTGGGGGGCAATTACCACAACAGTGGGGTGCAAATTAATCTTTATTGAAAAAATGTAAAACAGTAAAATTTAACAATAGAGTGTATGGGGTTTGTCACGGTAGGCAATAATGGGGTGTATGGGGTTTGTCACAGTAGGCAATAATGGGGTGTATGGGGTTTGTCACAGTAGGCAATAATGGGGTGTATGGGGTTTGTCACAGTAGGCA
>ML685831.1:3816354-3897918 GCA_007922175.1 Pelusios castaneus
CTCAGTCCAGGGGGTCGGGTGGCGGCAGTAATCCACAGGCTTATGCACGGCATGGACATGGATTCAGCTGCTGCGTGCACAGCTGTGTCAGTTATATGCACGCGCAGGAGCTGCGTCCACGTCCCTCCATGCATATATACAACTGTGGTTTAGTTATATAGATAAAGGTTTTACTATGTCCCTAACAGAAATCAGAAGCAATTATTTTTTGGCATGTAATTTATTATGCCAATACATTCAGTAAAGGTGGCAAAATTCAACCCTAAGTTGGGTTTTTCAGGGGGAGTTTTATGCCTTATTGTAAACTCTTCACATCATATTGTTTTTGTGTTCTTTTTTCACTGATGTAAAAACACAGTCATGACCTTTAAAAATCAGCATATACCAGCAGTTTCCCCATCCTGCTTTCAGAGACATTGCAGATTTTCTCTAAGAGGCAACTACTGTGGTAACTCTTGGGAAATATTGACTGTACAGTAGTTTACCACTGTATAATGGCAAATAAATATATCCAACACTATATGCTCCATAGTGTAACAAAGTATTGTATTACATTTTTAATGGTTACATATATTTAGTTCACACATATTCTCAAGAATACAGACCAATTGCTAGCATTCTAATAGAAACGTATGGTTATTTTGTAACCCAGCATTTCACAAGTGTTATGCGGGCACATGCCTAGCAGTAATATCATGAGAAGCGCCAAGCTGCACATAACTTTGAACATTTGGGGATCGTTTTGTCTATGGGTAGTCCTAAACAAGGGATTGTGTATAAACTGGACCACTCCAGGGATGCTCACACACCTCTTGAGTAACAATTCACCCCTTTTCTATCAAAGGCTACGTCTACACTGGCAATTTAAGTCGACTTAAGAAGGCTTAAGTCGACTTAAATTAAGCCACGTCTACACCAGACTTTCATTAACTCGACTTAAGAAATTCCTTAAGTCGACTTAATGAAAGCTTAAGTCGACTTAATAAAAACCACTCATTAGGTCAACTTAAGCCTTAAGTCGACTCCTTAAGTCGATTTAAGGATGGTGTGGACATTTAAGTCCACTTTGTTAAGTTGACTTAAGGGTGGTTAGGTTGACTTAACAAAGTAGACTAAGTCAAGTTAAAGTTAAGTCGACGTAGTTCACTTTGTTAAGTCGACTTAATAAGGTCGACTTTAAGTCGACTTAACAAAGTTGACCTAACTTTTTCTAGTGTAGACATAGCCAAAGATCATTTTCTGCTTATATTTACCAGAAGTAAATTACTGTGCTTTATGGCCCTCACATGTACATAGTTTCTAGCTTAGCTACTCTGGCTATTGAGGTGGAGGTTGGACTGTTCTTTAGCTATATATTGCCTTCCTGTGTCAGGGGAGAAGTAAGCATACAAAGAGGCCTGCTTATTCATATCCTCTTTGACCCAAGGTCTAGGTTGTTTATGTAGTAATGTAGAGTTCTGGCTCTCTTGCCCAAATGTATAGTTTAAGTCAGAATGTAGCTCTATGTAATTAGGATAGAATGTGACATTCCTGATATTTTCACTACATGCCTTTTGTTGAGGCTAATACAGTGCAAAAGGATTCCAGTTATGCCCTGAATTAACATCTACCATTGCTGCGTGTATAGCAGATGTAATAATGAGTCTTCTTGGTTGATTTCAGAACACACTCAGAAAATGACAGTACCTCTTTACCACTTGCTGACTCCTGCACCAGTCCTACTAAAATGGATTTATCATACAGTAAGACTGCCAAACAGTGCCTAGAGGAGATATCTGGTGAGTAGTGTGTGAGGAAAAGTATATAAATGTTATATTTCTTTGTTTACATAACTCCTACTTATAGCTCAGCAATGGTTTAAAATAATACTTTTTACCTCTCTTCATTATTATTAATAATTCTGTATTAAATATGCAGAAAAAGGAAATCACCCACTGGTAGCACTTCAAATGCTAATTCTTTTATCTAAGCTCTCTCCCTTAAAATATCCTCTTCATCATTTTGCAGAAATGGAAGTGTTAGGATTATTACTGTCTGCATCATACTGAATGCTCTGTGAGCAACCTTGGGAAGACTATCTCATAATATCTGACATTGTCCTGCATTTAGGAGAATGAGATCAAATAAAAATGTCAGAAGCTGAAGTGAGATAAGAGTAAGTAAGATAGATTCTTAGAAACTGGAAGGGACCATGGGAGGTCATCAAGTCCAGTCCCCTGCACTCATGGCAGGACTAAGTACCATCTTAAACCATCCTTGACAGGTGTTTGTCTAAAAATTTCCAATGTTGGAGGTTCCACAACCTCCCTAGGTAACTTATTTCAGTGGTTAACCACCCTGACAGTGAGGGATTTTTTTTTTCCAAATGTCCAACCTAAACTTCCCTTGCTGTAATTTAAGCCCATTGCTTCTTGTCCTATCATTGGCAGTTAAGGAGAATAATTTTTCTCCTTCCTCTTTGTAACCAAGGGCATAGCCAGACTCTGTTTTCTGGCCAGCCCCCTGAAAGTTCAGGATGGGCCGGCCAAGTGCAGCTGCCAGTTATGTTAGTGGAGGCTGCCTGCCCAGAGGAACAGAGCCACAGCACCCAGGCCAGCAGTGGAGCGAACAAGCGGGGCAGAGGCACCAGTACCTCAGCTCCGCTGGCAGCTGTGGAGCCTGACGTCTGTGAGTGAAGCAGAGGCGCCGGAGCTTCTGCCTCACTCATGTCCGCTGGCTGGCAGTGGCAAAGCTTGTGCTGCTGCTGGGCACTAAGGTGGTCGGCCCTCAGGGCCAAGTGGGTGGGCCCTGGCCCAGCCATGTCTATGCCTCCGCTTGTAACAACCTTTTAGATACTTGAAAAGTGCTATCATGTCCCCTCTCAGTCTCTTTTTTTCCAGACTAAACCAGCCCAGTTCTTTCAATCTTCCCTCATATGTCAGGTGTTCTACACCTTTAATCTGTTTCCAGTTTCTCCACATCTTTCCTGAAATGAGGCACCCAGAATTGGACACAACACTCCAATTGAGGCCTAATCAGTGTAGAGTAGAGTGGAAGAATTACTTCTCATGACTTTCTTACAATACTCAGGTTAATACATCCCAGAATGGTGTTTGGTTTTTTGCAACAGTGTTACACTGTTTGCTCATATTTAGCTTATGGTCCACTATGACACCCAGATCCCTTTCCGCGGTACTCCTTCCTAGGCAATCATTGCCCATTTTGTATGTGTGCAACTGATTGTTCTTTCCTAAGTGGAGTACTCTGCATTCGTCTTTATTGAATTCATCTTATTTATCTCAGACCATAGATAACATTTTTAATTCTGTAAGTGAATCTGGTTTCAGAAAAAAGGGGGTATATGAACAATTCTTAACAGTTGCACTAGACTATGGTACATCCAACAAGGTTCTATTGTAGAGTACTCTCTATATAGGGGTTCAAATCCTTACTAGATTACAATTGCAAAAATAAGTTTGTAAAGTTTTTGAGACTACAGCTCAGATCAGCAGCTGTTGTAAATTGGCATGGCCCTTGATGTCAATGGAGCTATGACAGTTTACATTTCCTGAGGTCATAAATCTAGCTCTCAATGGACACAAAACAAAGCATGTCACAACTGAGTTTCTCCTCAGGATTGAATTGCATAGAAGAACTGTGGAGGAATACTTTCAAGGTTTGCTTGCCTGAACTATGGCTTCCTTTTTTACTCTTTATCATTACTTTCAAGCTCACTTTTATGAGTATAAAGGGTCAAATTCTGGTCCATTGACGTCAATTGGAGTTTTGCCATTTTGCCCCAAATTTTGAAAATTCAAACAAATGTTGAAAAACACATCTGGCTTTTCTCACTCAAGATATAGGTAGTTTAAAGGAACTCATTTCACACGCACACATTTAAAATGTTTTAATGCTTAGAAGGGATGATCAAATTGCTCTAGTTTTGCCAGACTGCTTTGGCATCTGGCCTGATTCATATTAAAACTGAGGTTTTGCCCAGCTTCAGTATAGTTACCTGACTCTGTCTAAATATTTCCTCCAGTGTCCACAACCTGAGTCCCCTCATTTGCCAATTTTTAATCAGTTTTTGACAAGTAGCCCAATTTGAAACCTAGTTAAGTATTTCCTGTAGGTTCCAGTCAGGTATGTATTATCATGAAAACTTCCTGAAGAGGGAAAATTTATTCTAAATTAGTTAAACTTTATCTTTCCTAATAGCAGATACATGGCTGATTGGTCTTATTGAAGTCATAACAATTAAAAACTGATGCATCTAAATGGGTGTATATATTACAAATGTTGTTTCAAGAAATTATGGTGAAAAATCACTTTCATGCCAGCTGAAATGAACCTATAGAGCAGCAGGTATCCAGTCCTTTTCCTGTTCTTTACAGAAGTGAAAAATGCAGACCAAAAAAAAAAAAAAGAAAAGAAAAAAGTGTCATATGGGGCACAAAAGAGACATCATAAATGTTTCTGATCTTATTATTCAGGCTCTGTCACTTGCAGCAGACTGCCATAATAGGCAGCATAGCTGCACCACTGTGAGAGTTCAGCACTTGTCTTGTAAATTGGGCATACAGAGGAAAACAGATGTGTGTCACTTATAATTGGCAGTTAGAAATATGAGGAATGGCTGGATCAAATAATTGCCCTGTTCAACAAATATATTAGTTGCTATGTATGAGCTGAATATCATTGAGAATCTATTCTTGTACTGGCTATTCAGGAGACAGCTCTAGGGTGAGCTAGGCTGGAGTAAGACAGAGAGTTTCAAGTGTGTTCCAGCCACTCAGCGGGATCATCATCTAGCTACAGATGCCATTTGTACCAAGGACACAGGCAAGGGCAATTTTTGTGATATGGACTCCTATACAGAAATAGTTAGGATGGGAGAGCAAGACTGAGTTCCTTTGTCTTTCCATTACCTTTCTCTGTTACATTCTATTCAGGTTTTTAGACTGTGCCTACATGTTACCTGAACCCCCAGCTTATTTTGTTTTTTGAGTGGCTTGATACCCAAACACACTAGCCAGAAATACAATTAGTTAAAAACGACCTAATCCTGTGAGGTGCTGAGGTCACTCAGCCACACACAGGACTGGGTCCAGAAAGCTCTGTCCCATTTTCATTATATTGGTTTCATTTATCATTTTGGTCTTTATTATTGCTTTTAAAGTGTCATGTGCTTACTGGGTATTTTACAACACAAATGGAAAGACAAGGTTGCTGGCTCAAAGTTCTTCCAAGTCTAAAGGCCTGATTCCACCAAGATATATGTATGTGTTTAACTTTATGCACTTCATGCACTAGACTTCAGTAAGACTACTGGTGCATAAAAAGGTGGTGTGAAACATGTCCTCAAGTACTAAAAATGAATTAAGTTTTAGCAACTTCTTCTAATTCTGTGGATTTTGTAGCTCTGTTATATAATTCATTAACAAAGATTAAACTATGCACTCAAACATCAAATAAAGCTGTGTGCGTTTATCTGAGAACAAAATTTGTCCATAAAGTATTACATTTTAAAACAAATTTTAAAGATTTCTTTTTATGAAATGTATTATAAAAATAAGGTTTATTATATTATGGGGTTGGGAAAATTCACTATGCGTGTCCTCATTAAAAAATGACACTTTCATCTTTAGGGTGTAATTGAGGGTGTAATTTAATTGTGGAATATAATGCAGTAATATTTGCAGCCTCAGAGCCTCCTAATGTTGTTTTTATTATACAGTCTATACTTGTTCATGGTTTTAGTTGGATTACTCTGTTTCCATTTATAATTTTTTAATATTTAAAATGAGAGAATGATCTTTAAAAGACTATATTTCAGTAAATAAACCTGGGTTTCTTCCATATTGCAATTTTAGGTATTGTAACATTACAGAGATACATCATAGATCATAGGATAGGTTAAAGATAGGGTTATAATATAGGATAAAGATAGGGTTATAATAATTCATAGTTCTTTGTGCTGTGCATTTATCCCAAGGTACATGTGTGCATCTGATGTATTGTAGGGGATGATGGTTGTAATCTGGGCACCTCAGACCAGTGTCTAGTGGAAAAAAAATGGTATGTGATCATACAATAAATGGTGGTAGAACAATACATATGCACAAAAGGGAAAGAGTTAAAATTGCACAGGAAACCTGAATTGTAACATTTCTAACATTTGGATACTTGAATTTGCCACTTTAATAACATTTCTAATGTAGTTTTGGGGTTTTATTTGTTTTGTGTTTGTGTGTGCGCACACAATATAAATAGGTGTATATAAAGTACACACTTTTCTTGTTGCTGAGTGCAGCAAACACAGTAGCTGGCTGAAGGACTAACTACCTTTCTCACCCTTGGGTGACGTATGGGCAAGCCCTTTAACTCTAGTGAGTAGTATGAAGGAATCCTGCTCTAGTGTTTTGACCAACGCACAAGACACTGCCTTCTCCCCTTTTCACAGCAAGGCTGCATTCATTTGAAGCAATTGAAAGTAGTCCTTTGACTGCCAGCATCATGCAAACAGAAGAGTGTTCATTGCTGAAATTCTCTCTCTCTCCTTGTTGGGAGAGTGAGAGGGGGGTGGAGACCTTAGTTCATTTCATTTTGAGCATCTTCTTTCCTGTAGGCTCTGTGTCTAGAGGGGTCCAGCAGTGATTTAGTTTTCAAAGTGATCATCACTTGGACACTGTTAGGTTTCATTTTTCATTTTCTTTTTGGTTTGTTGGAGTCCCCAGGAAAAATGCACCCTTCCGTTTTGTTGCTAGGAGATATATTTTTATCAAGGCTACCTTCAGTAGCAGCAGTAAAGTGAAAGGATGAAAAAGCAAATATTGCACTGGGGCTACTCTTAATGCCCATCTATTACTAAAAGAGAAAGTCTGCACATAATCTGTCCTTGTGTATTATTAACTGTATGCTTTCCCACAATACAGTGTATTTCAGGTGTACAATGATGACAGGATCGGTGTATTATTATGTAGCATTTCTATATTTATATTTGGACATTTCTGCACAATGATTGTCTAAATTGATTGTGCCTGGGTAAAAGTTTGTGTTTCAAAGAGAGGATGAAAATCTATTTTAGAGCGAATTTTGTGTTTGAGTGTCTTAATTTTGATACAAGTATTTTTTTTTTCACAGTGGGAGAAGATATATTTTAACTGTTAGTCTCCTTGCAAGGTTGTCATTTCTTTGTATGTGTAAAAGTAAGATTTAGCTCTTGTGAACTTTGTTTCAAACTTGAAATTGGGTATCTTTGTAAGAAAATTGTATTCTTTCCATAGAGTATTCCATTTAATAGGATCCTTTTGAAGGGTTGTGTAGCTTTGATTTTTATCAAAGCTTTATAATTCCATAGCAGCTTCTGAATTCCAAGAATTTTTATTGGAGGAGGAAATGAAATCTTTCACTTTATCAATAAATCACTGCCACAGAGAGGGTAGCATAAAGATCCATGTTTTAGTCTCTTTATCCTTTTAAATTATATTTATTCATTTACAGCAGAAATCATAAGATTCAAGAATCATTTGCAAACCTGCTTTTTAAGAGCCTGCAAAAGGAGTAACAGGGAGAAGGAAGAAAAAGCTTGTCATTCTTCCCTTCCAGAGAGAAAAATAGCATCTGTATGAGCTAGGGCTAATACTGTTGCAGCCTGTTCAGGAGAAGCTATGTCTTAAAACCTGTGGCATTTTTAAACTGGACAGAGGCTTCTGTGTCTCCGGTTTAATTCACCAGGATGTTTGCTGCCATGGCAGCCAGCAGCATCCACTGCAGTAGCAGAGAAGAGTCATATATCTGGGAATGCAGGTTGAATACTAAAATGTGAGGAGGCTTGTGCAGAGCTTTGCTTCAGTGGTTAATTTTGGCTCTTATTGAGCTCTGACGTGTGGGCTGTACTTGCAGCTCAGTGTCAGCCCATCTGAAGTAAAGAGCTGAGCACTGGGATCAGTCATGATCTGGTGAGAGGGAAAAAAACCCCACCAGACAGTACTTGCGCTGTACTTTGGATTTCAGAACACAGCAGCTGGAGAGAGAGAGAGAGAGAGAGAGAGATGCAGGCCCATCATTCTACTGAGATTGGTGATTGGATGAAGAGGGTTGAACACAGTTGGCTTTTGGGATTACTTCTGTGTGAGAGCAGAGTGTTTGATCAACTCTCTTCTGCTTGAGAGAAATTCAAGTAAAAATGCCTGTAAGTATTGCAGATTAACGTGACTGGAAAGAAGTGGCTTAGCCCAAGCAGCAGTGTACGTTTAGAGAAAATGACTGTGCCTGTCTAGTCATTTATAGCACATAAACTGGATGCTTGAGCTTTGTTTTTCATGACGAGTGTGAAGATGTGCTACATGGTGTGTGCATTGTACAGTGCTGAAAGGGTCATGTCTGAGACCTACTTAAACATTTGAGCTCCTGTAAATCTAGGAATATGAAACCTAACTGAGCTGCAAAGGATGCAACGACCTGCTGAATTATCAGTCTTTAAAGGCAGGGATGTTAGAAGGGGGAATGCTCGTCTTCAGAAACAGAAGTCATTGACCAACCTTACACTCATAAATGAAGGGGAGAAAAGACAATACTCATACAGGGAGAACTGGTTTGGAAATGCCTCAAAATCTTCGCAGAGTTGTCGTCCGAGAGAGGAAGAACTTGGAGATAGAATCTCATTGTCCAAGTTTCTCTCACAGTCGGTGCACTCTCTTTACTATACTAGCAGCAGAACACCCCAGGAAACTGAGGTCCTCCCACCTGCTGGAAGCAATAAGTCAAGTAGAAGATCCAGAGGCCAGTCTGTAGATGAAGGTTTTGAGGTTGGCAATGAGGAAAGGGGCAAATCAGATGATAAACATGTATTCTGCAAGTCAAATTTCACTAGCAAGAATTGGGCAGAGGAAGAGGAAGAAGGCTGCCTCCGTGAAGGGACCGCACAGCTGGATGAGGATGTCATAATGACAATGCTGGGGGACCTAGAACAAGTACTTTACACTGATATATTAGGTAAGTTAACTTCTGTTTGACACAAGAAAGGGCAGAGAGTTATATAAGTATTAGAAAATATCTGCATGGAGCAGACTTCTGTTGTTGACAGTAATAAGCTGAGACAGAATTGGGTTTCTTTGCAGTAGTATGTAAAACTGAGTTTTAGAGTATTCCTCTCTTGCTTGCCTCCTCTTGACTTTAAAGACTATAGGAAATGAAGACCAGTTTCTAAATCTTTTTGAATAGGTACACGAGCAGCAATACAGTACGTAAATAATTGAGCACAGTTTCCTTAGCTATTTAAAAATAAAGTGAAACACGTGTTACCAGTTTATTAAGAAATATTTGTATTTCAATTTTAATAACTTTACTTCTCATTAATGTAAAATTGGGCACCTTGGATTTTAACAAAGATAGTTCTATGTAGGCAATGTTATGGCCTACTTATGACTTTATCCTCACATTTCACATCCTCCCTGCAAATAATCTCATCCATAAACATGGGAGTTGAAAAGAATTGTGTGTGCCAAAGCTACATCAATAGATGATAGTAAGCCTGTAAATTTCACAGCTATAGGGACTTCAAAAAGCTTCTGTGTTGCTGGTATTATTTTTCTTCTCATTCCTTGGAAGGGTGGGTTGCTCAAAGTGTTAATTTCAAAAGCTTTCTGTAGGATAATGGTTGAAAGATATACTTCCTTTGCCAAGTTTATAAAGCATGTGTCTAGTCTGTAGGTTTCCTAGTAGTACATATTTGGACTCCGACTGGAGTTTGTTTTAGGATATAATTTGTAATTTAGAAGAATGTGTAATTTAGTAAAAAAAAAAATCATTTAAAATTAACATAGATATTAGATATGTTTTTAACTTCTAGTACCAAGATTACTTTACACTGAGCTGCTAAGTTTGACTTTTGCCTGGAGATTAGGAAACAGATAGTTAAGAAATCTGAATTGTACCTCTGATTTTGCCACTGCACTTCTTCGAGCCTTCCTTTCCCCATCTGTAAAATGGGGATAATTATACCTTCTTTTGTAAAGCGCTTTGAGAACTAAGGATGAAAAATTCTATATCGGATCTTATTATCATTACGATTAGCTGGAAATACTTTGATGAAAGGCCCTATGTAACTGAAATTATTATTTTATTGTTATCTGCTTCAGGCTTTAATTATAACCAGCCCATAAGTTTTGAAGTGATCATTATCAGGGTTATAGATTAAGCTGTTAAAGGTAAGCATCACAACTGGGATTCTAAAAGTTTAACATATCTGAACAGTGACTTTTTAAAGTAGTTCAATATTGTTTGAAAAATGATCATTTTGATTGTTTGTGTATGTATCTCATGGCGGCGGGGGAGGGGTGAAGGGGGAAGCTGTAGATATTTGTAGAGAGAATCCATGATGATTTAATGTTCTATAAAGCTGTTATATTCAAGAAGCTTTATGTCTGCATTAATCATGAGTGGTGAAGCCTTGAATGAGTGAAATAGGTGACTCCAGATGAGTGCAAGTAAAATCTTTATGCTACATCCGCATGTAATCTGTTCATAGCATGCCAGATACTTTGCAGAAAAAAAATCAACCTTAGAACACTTTTGATAGAGTATTAATATTTTTAATTATTCTGTGTTTTCTTTTTTTCCCCCCTTCTTGTAAAGGTATTTGCCTTTAGTAACATGAGCTCACTAGTAAAGGCCTAAGAGAAGAGGAGAAATTAAAAGTGGTAAATTTTTGAAACCTCTAGATATAATACCCCATAGGTTTTCTTTACATAACAATGTTATGTCAAATGTCAATGTCAAATAACTCCTAATCTGTTTGTATTAGAAACAAAAAGCCTTATGTCATAGGAATAAGAATTCTTCAGTTTCTAAAGGCCATTTCTATCTTTGATAGATTGCAGGAGAATAGACTTTAAACATCCCTGTTTTCCAGCACAGAATATTGCCAGTCTGGAGCTTTGGACAGTGTAATTTTGAAAGAAAAAATCTGTATTTTGAGGGAAACAAATGTTGGCTCCAATCAAAGATCAAGATTCCATTGTAATACGGTCTGTACACGCACAATAAAAAGACAGTCCCAAAGGCTTTTATATTCTAAACATACAACAAGGGACAACAGATAGAGACAAATAAACAAAAAAGGAAGCAAATATAGTAACAGTGAATATTAAATATAGAAAATATTAGCAATAATATTAAAATAACTATGTCCCCCCCCAAATTACAGTTTTAAAATTCAAATGTTTTAGAATATGGAAGCAAAGAGTTAAGGCAGATAAATACTCAGATATCTTCCATCCCTCAAATAAATAGGCACATGTAAAGTATGCATACTGCACATTTTAAGAACAACCTTACACAACCCTAAATCTTACCTCAGCCTGTAGGCCAGTAAATCCCACACTGTCCCATTACTTATGATATAATTACATTTCCAATATGAACTACCAACCTTTACAAATGAACAATATCCACAGTCCTAAATTGCCTTTTCAGAAATTTGGGCTATTTTCAGATCAAAACAATGGAGGGGTGGAGTTAAAACTGAGGTTATTATGGGACCTGATTGCAACCTTAACTAAAGAGCAATGACTGTCGGTTAATAATGCGCACGCACACACACACACACCTTTTGCTAAATAATACCTTGCAGCTTCCATACTTGCTTCCTTTACTAAGACATTATTTTCATTCCTAAATACATGGGAAACTGTGGTGTCATAGATCCCATTGTGTTCAGGGATATTGACTTCTTAATTATCACTGCTATGTTCATGAATATCAAAAGAGGTGATTCTGGTGGATGCAGGTGGAGGAAAATAACATACTGAACTGTACATAGAGTGTATTTTTTTTTTTAAACCAAGAGGTTTTACTGGATCCTCAGCTATTGTTAGATGCTAAATAGTGTTTGTGACCAAATGTCATTTTTTCCTCTCTGACAGAGCATAGACGTGGGTGGGTCCCGGCTCACCCACTTGGAGATAAGACCCATCCACTGCAGCGCCTAGCAGCAGTACGAGCTTTGCAGCTGTGGCTGCAAACGGAGCAGAGGTGCCAGAACCGACACCTCTGCTCCTCTCGTGGACATGACCACTGGCTACTGACTGGCCCTGCAGCTGTGGAAGTGAAGTTTGTGCCACTACCAGATGCTGCAGTAGGCAAGCCTCATTGTGCCGCCTCTCCCATCTCCTCCCACAGGTCAATTTCTTAAGGAAGCCGGTGCTCTAGCTTCGCTTGTTACTTATCAACTGGAGCATCTCCAACGGCTTCTGTCCACATGACTGGACGTTGCCCTTGGCCAGGGCCAGCCTTCAGATTCGGGGGCCCAGCCAGAAAAGGAGGGTTGGCTATGCACTTGCTCTTTGCTAGCAGGTTATGTCAATTCCAGCCTTAAACTGTCCTCCTTACAATTTAAGCATTCCTTTATCACCTGAAAATTGATTATGGGGTTAATTTAACCCCTTTCTTGCTGTCTGCTGCCAAAATAATTTTTCTTATTTATTGTTTCAGTCAGGTTGTGCACCTCTTTGAGTCTCTTTGCTGACGCCTCATCAAATTGTATGTCTTGCCTCAAAAGATCTTATAGGTCCTGTCTATATTATAACAACTGGTAGATGGAAAAGGGAATTTCTGTTCCATGGAAAATTCCAACGTTTAAAAAAAGTCATTCCAAATTGCAATGAAAAGTTAAATTCTTCAAATTTCCTGAGGTAGAGAAATTCTGAAAGTTTTCTATTTGGAAACATGAACACATTTAATTTTGATGAAGGCTTTTTTTTTCATTTTGATAAAATTGAAACATTATAATATTAAATCTATCATAATATAGGCTTAAGATTAATATTTTCATATAATGGAAAAGTGAAAACAACATTGTCAAAATGAAGCAAGAACACTGAAAGGATTTTTTCCCTAAAGTGTTCAGCAAAAATATTGGTAAATTTCATACTATCCCATAATATATTTCAATTTTTAACAGTGAAAAATTGTTCTACCAAAATTTTTTGATGAGCTCTAAAAATGAATTTAGTTTCCTCTTGCCTTTTTCTCTCCTCTTCTGCTATCAGTAACAGAACCCTTTCCTCCTATCAAAGACATCTCTGTGCATTCTTGCAGATTGCTTCTTATACTTGGCATGCTCTCCCCAAATTTCTTCTTTGATTCTTGTCAAATTTAGATATTTATCATATTTAGATCTCACCTATAAAACAAACAAACAAAGCAAACAAAAACCCGCACAACTAACTCAGGACTATGAAAAAGTGTAGATGCCTTACTGAAAAAAGATGAGATTCTGTTGTTATCACCCTGTCCTTTCTCTTCCCCTTGTATTTCTGACCTTCTCTTTTGTGTCATGTTGAATTCAGAATCACAAAGTGTTCTCCTGTCATCAGAAAATATGAGCTCAAAGTACAAGCAGTTTTTTACCATCACCAGAATACTGGGATGGAATTACAGCTTTAATTCCATATATATGGAGAATGCTAAAACTTAGAGTTAAATCATATTAATCTGTTTGTAAAGGATTTTACAATTTTGTCACTGATGATCACGTTGGTAGCATGCTGACTAAATTGGGGTTAATCAAGTGATGTGCAAAGGCATAAAGTTATAAGTCCTGGGGTCAGGAAGGAATAATTTCTCCTGTTTGTTCAGAATTACAGAAATTGCTAGGAGAATTATGTCTACCCCCTACCTCTTCTCTGAAACATTGCATATGGGGCACTGTCAGAGGCCGCATTCTCAGTTTGACAAATCAATGATTTGTTACAACCTGTAAAACTGTAGTTATTTAATATTATGTTTTTTTAAAAAAGGAAATGAAATATGTGATAGTCAAACTATATTCAAATAAAGAAAAACTGCTAGATCAGCAATACAATTTTTAAAAAATATATATTAATTTCTGATTTTTTCTTGGATCACTTCAAAATATTTATTCTGTATATTTTCTTATTATGTACTTATTTGATATTATTAGACCTTTACATTGTTCATGGGTGACACACAGTATTTCACTATGTGCATTTTATCTTTGTGGGTTTATTCTTTTTTCCTTATAGTGAAAAATGGTGGGTTTGAAGCAGGAACTTCTGGGTGAAACTATATAGCCTTTGTTATGCAGTAGGTGAGACAGTAGATGATCATTAGGGTCCCTTCTGGACTTAAAGTCTATAAATATATGAAGTCTATTGGGACTTACAGTGTTTTGTTTTATGGCTACTATGAGGAATAAGGCTCCAATTCAGGAAAGCACCCCTACTCAGGAACGGTATTTAAGTATATGCTTAACTTTTAAGTGCTTTCCTGAATTAGAGATAGATTTTAAGTGTATGCTTAAATGATTTCCTAAATTGGGACTCAAGTCTGAGTATCATTCATAACTTTTGAGCTTCATAGCGAGCTGCCACTAACCTGCTATTCTTAAAATGAGCTTTTAATCATTCCAAAAATTATGATTGTTGTGTGTGTGTGTGTAATATTATTGGTTGGACAGGTTTGTGTATGTTGTACAACTTGTATATGTGTATATTGTACCAACTTACTATTCTTAAAATGAGCTTTTAATCACCCCCAAAATTATGATTATTGTGTGAATGTGGAATATTATTGCTAGACATGTCTGTGTATATTCTACGTGGTCAGGAACAGATCTGCGGAGTTGGAAAATGAAGAAGGACCACATTAGGTGGTAAGTAAAGGTGAGAGGGCAAGGAAGAAGAGAAAAGCAGAGAGTCTTATACAAAGAATGGATGACCCAATGGAGATACCACCAAATGAGAGCCCAAGGAGGATAATGGATGGGTTTCAGAGAATTGCAAAGAAGAGTGGAAGACGAGAGGACTTGAAGCCTAAAAAACAGGAGATAGGTCAGCAGGGCTGGATTAACCAGCCCGGGAGCCTTGAGTTGCCCTCTGCTTGGAGTGCCGTCTCCCCAGCATGGTGACCTGTGGTTGGGCTGTCACTGGGGGGGACTCTAGGGCCAGAGGACATCCCACCCTGGTCCCGCTCCAGCCACTCTGCTCCCAGGGACCCTGGAACCCTGCGCCGGCATGGAGGCCGCGCCACATGCCGGCCAGCTCCACCCCCCAGGCGGAGCAAACAGGCATTGGCCTGCCCTGCCCCACCCTGGGCCGCAGACCAGCCAGCCAAGGGGTGGGGTGGGAGTACAGAACCCAGACTCCGGCCCCAGGGCCCTGTGGCCCCCCAGCATCGGCAGGGCCCTGAGCAAGTGTAAGCGGCTGGTTATCACAGAGGTTTAGGGGCTGGAGCCTGGGGCACCCCTTTCAGCCATGGCTCGGGGCTTCGCCCCCTTTAGCCCCTGCAATAATCTGACCCTGTAGATCAAAGAATCACACCATCATCAGGAAAGGGCAGGTCTAAATGACTGGGGACTCTCTGCACAGAAGAACAGACAAGTCTGTAATCAGAGCTGATCTAGAGAACAGAAGGGTGTGCTGTCCACCAGGTGCTAAGATATGAGATGTGAAACTGAGGCTGAAGAGGATCCTAAAGGGAGTGGTAAAGAATCCACTATTGTCTTCATGTGGGAGCAAACTTTACAGTAGGTTCTTGCTGGAACATGTCAAAGAAGACTATGGCAGGGTGAGGAAAATTTTTAAGGCAATTGTGGCTCAGATAATCATCCGTGGAATTCTGCCTGTCCCAAGAAGAAGGCAACAAAGGTGTGAAAAGAATAGGATGATCAATAGATGACTCAGGCAGTGGTGCAATAAGAAGGGTTTGGGGATATATGGCCACTGGGAGGCATGCATAGACAGAGGGCTATTCTCATGGGGTGGACTTCACTTGCATGGGGCGGGAAATGGA
Organism: Pelusios castaneus; assembly: GCA_007922175.1. Classification (NCBI taxonomy): domain Eukaryota; kingdom Metazoa; phylum Chordata; order Testudines; family Pelomedusidae; genus Pelusios; species Pelusios castaneus. Next base: position 3,832,150 of record ML685831.1, read on the forward strand.
CTTCTAGGATGAAGGTTGGCACAAGTGATTAAGAGAGCTTTAAATTAGGAATTTAGAGGCGATGCCCAGGGGAACTCCATGCCTGATTTTATCATTGAGAGGAGGGAAAATGATGTAAGAAAGAATACAGCAGTGGGTAGAAGAATGGAAGGATAGTGGAGACACCAGATTAATAGGTGAAAATGGCAGTAAAATGACTGTGAGTGAAGGCAAAGAGCAAAAATGAAGATGTTTGTATACCAATGCAAGGAGCTTGGTTAACAAAATGGAGAAACTAGGGTTACTGGTAGAGGAAGTGAAACCAGACATTATAGGGATAACAGAAACATGATGGAATAATAGTCATGACTAGAGTACAGGTATTGAAGGTCATGCGCTGTTTAAGAAAGACGGGAATAAAGGCAAAGGTGGTGAAGTAGCATTGTATATCAATAATAAGGTAAACTGTAAAGAAAGTAGAAGTGATGGAATAGATGAGACAAAGTATGAATGGGCAAAATTCACATTGGTGAAGATAGCTACTAGAGCTTCCCCTGGGATAGTGCTTGGGGTGTGATATAGACCACCAGGATCCATTCTGGGTATGAAGAGAGACCTATTTAATGTTTTTAAAGAAGTAAATACTACTGAGAATTTTGTGATTATGGGAAACTTCCCAGACTGGAGGATAAATGCTGATAATAATAATAATAGAGACCAGATTTTTCTGGATGTGATAGCTGATGGATTCCTTCACCAAATATTGAACCAACAAGAGGGGTTGCCATTTTAGATTTGGTACTGATGAGTAGTGAGGACCTCATAGTACTGGTTATAGGGGAAAACCTTGGTTTGAGCAACTGTGAGCTAAATCAGTCCAAAGTAAATGGAAGGATAAACAAAAATAGATCTGTAACTAGGATCTTTGATTTCAAAAGGGTTAACTTTAAAAAAATTAAAGGAATTAGTTAGGGAAATGGACTTAACTGAAGAATTTATGGATTTAAAGATGGAGGTGCTTTGGAATTACTTCAAGTCAAAGTTGCAGGAACTATCTGAAGCCTACATCCCAAAGAAGGGTAAAAAAAATCATAGGCAAGAGTTGCAGATTAAGATGGATGAGCAAGCCTCTCAGACAGGTGATTAAGAGAAGGCCTACACCTATAGAAAGCTGGGGAGGGGGGTCAGCAAAGAAAGCAACCTTCTGGAGATCAGAACATGTAGGGATAAAGTGAGACATGCCAAAGGCCAAGCAGAGTTGAACCTTGCAAAGGGAATTAAAGTCAATAGTAATATGTTCTATATCCATGTCAATGAGAAGAAATCAGACAGAAGAAATGTAACTGCTAAGCACTGAAGGTTAAGGATAATCTAGGCAGGATCCAATATCTAAACAAATACTTTGCTTCCATTTTTAATGAGGGTAATGAAGAAGATATTGGGGATAGTGGCAGGAGGATCAGAAATGAGGATATAGAGGTAGAAATTACCACAGCTGGGGTAGAAGCCAAACGTGAACAGCTAATGGGACTAATTTGGTGTACCCAGATAATCTCCACCCAAGAATTTTAAAAGAACTGGAACATGAAATTGCAAGCCCATTATCAAGGAATTTTAATGAATCTGTAAACTCTGGGATTGTACCATATGACTAGAGAATTGCTAACATAATTCCTATTTTTAAGAAGGGGAAAAATGTGAGCTGGATATCTACAGAGTTGTTAGTTTAACTTCAGTAGCATGCAAGGTCTTGGGGGGGGGGGAAATTGAAAGAGAAAGTAGTTGAGAAAATCAAGATTAATGGTAATTGGGACAAAATACAACATGGCTTTACAAAAGGTAGGTTGTGCCAGACCAGATCTTTTTTGAGAAGATAACAGCTTTTTTTAGAATATTATTTTAGAAGATAACAGATTTTTTAGACAAAGAGAATGCAGTAGATCTAATCCTCCTGGATTTCAGTAAGGTATTTCATATGGTTACATTATGGAGAACTATTAGTTAAATTGGAAAAAATGGGGATTAATATGAAAATTCAAAGGCCAATAATGAACTGGTTAATGGATCATACTGAAAGGTATCTGTCAGGCTTGAGGGAGGTTACTATTGGAGTTCCTCAGGGGTGAGTCTTGGGATCAGTTTTATTTAATGTTTTTATTACTGACCTTGGCACAAAAAGTGGGAATGTGCTAATAAAATTTGTGGATGACACAAAGTGGGGAAATTTTGTCAATACAGAGGAAGATGGGGATATCGTACAAGATCTGAAAGACCCTGTAATCTGGGTTAATAGAAATAGGATGAAATTTAGTAGTGGAAAGTGCAATATCCTGCATTTAGGGACTAATAACAAGAATTTTTGCTATAAGTTGGGGATGCATTAATTGGAAGTGACAAAGGAGAAGGAGGACCTAGGCATATAGGGTGATTATGAGCCACCAATATGATGTGGATGTGAAAAAAGCTAATGTGGTTGTAGGATGCATCTATTTCCAGTAGAGATAAGGAGATTTTAGTTCCGTAATACAAGGTGCTGGTGAGATCTTACCTGAAACATTATATGCATTTCTGGTCCTCCATGTTTAAGGAGCATGAATTCAAACTGCAACAAGTGCAGAGAACTTACTAGGATGATCCGAAGAATGGAAAACCTACCTTACGAGAGGAAACTCAAAGAGGTTGGCTTGTTTCGCCTAACCAAGGAAGGCTGTGGGGAGATATGATTGCTCTCTATAAATACATCAGAGAGATAAATACCAGGGAGGGAGAGGAATTATTTAAGTTCAGCACCAATGTGGACACAAGAACAAATGGATATAAACTGGCCATAGAAAGATTAGGCTTGAAATTAGATGCAGGTTTCTAACCATCAAAGGAGTGAAGTTCTGGAAGAGCATTCCAAGGGAGCTGTGTGGGTTAAAAAACCAAAAACAAACTAGCTGACTTCAAGGCTAAGCTTGATAAGTTTATGGAGGGGATGGTATGATGGGACAGCCTACTTTGACAATTAACTGATCTTTGACAACTAATGGTAAATATGCCCAATGCCCTGTGATGATGTTATATGGGGTGGGTTCTGAATTACTAAGAGATTATTTCTGCGTGTCTGGCAGGTGAATCTTGACTGCTTGCTTAGCAGTTAGGGGATCATCATATTTGATGTCGAGAAGGAATTGGCAGAGGTCCTGGGAGGTTTGCCTTCCTCTGTAGCATGGGCCACAGAACAACTGTACTTTGAAGTCTTTAAAGCATTATTTGAGGACTTATTTTACTCAATCATAACTCAATCATATTACATTATTACATATTACATATTACATATTACAAGGTCTATTACATAAGTGGGTGGATGAGGTTCTTTGTTCTGCATTATGCAGGACATCAGACTAGACAATCATTTTGGTTCCTTCTGACCTTAAAGCCTATAGGTCTAGGAGATGAATCAACACATATACAAATACTCTCTGAGAGTTTGTGTATATTCAAATTTTTAATTATATGTATGATATATATATGTATACCTGTATTGATATAGTTATCTCCATACACACACATAGATGTGACTGCATACACAGAGAATTTATATTATTATTTTGTTTTTGTTTTCTTCCAGGGGAAGACCCAGAAACAAGAAGAATGCGAACAGTAAAGAATATAGCAGATCTGAGACAGAATTTGGAAGAAACTATGTCCAGTCTTAGAGGGACCCAGATAAGTCACAGGTATTATTTCTATATGGACTCCTTATATTTTGGAGGGTAGAAGAGTATTTGCATTCAAGTATTGCAGACTTACCGTTAAAGGTTTGCAAGGGGAATTAATAGTGCAGTGCTGTGTTGACTAGTTCCAGAGGGGTAGCCGTGTTAGTCTATATACGCAAAAACAACGAGAGTTCTGTGACACCTTAAAGACTAACAAATTTCTTGGCGTATAAGCTTTCATGGGCTGTAACCCACTTCATCAGCATCTGATGAAGTGGGTTGAAGCCCATGAAAGCTTGTGCCTGAAGAAATTTGTTAGTCTTTAAGGTGCAATAGGACTCTCGTTTTTGTTGTGATGACTACTATTTGTGTGTCTGGGATTCTTTTCACAATAATTTGATGTAAATGTTTTGTTTACTCATCTGTAAATAGTACTCGTGACTCATTTGGAAGCTTGCTCACAGTTTTAAGTCTTTATGTGTACAAATAAAAACCCGTAGAGAAGAAGTATAGGGTTAGCTTACACCCAGTTAATGTTTCTACACTCCACCTATCTGTGCAATTTTTGCTTATCTTTATTTCTGAGAAAAAGAGAGAGCACAATTAACAGACTTCTACATTTTGTTCGGCAGCACATTGGAGACAACTTTTGATAGCACTGTGACAACTGAAGTGAATGGGAGGAGTATACCAAGTTTGACAAGTCGATCCACTCCAGTGACTTGGAGGCTTGGCCAGGCCAGTCCTCGTCTCCAGGCAGGAGATGCCCCGTCCTTGGGTGGCGGTTACCCCCGCAGTAGTGCCGGTCGCTTCATACACACTGACCCCTCGCGATTCATGTATACCACACCTCTTCGCCGAGCAGCTGTTTCTCGCCTCGGGAATATGTCACAGATTGAGATGAATGAAAAAGGAAGCAATGATCTGGACATGTCCTCTGAAGTTGATGTTGGAGGTTACATGAGTGATGGGGATATTCTTGGGAAAAGCCTCAGAACAGATGACATCAATAGTGGGTAAGTGGCATTTTATCCAGCTGAAACCCTAATGCGGAATGGGGCAAATTTAAATGGATTTTGTGAAAAGAAATCTAACTTGGTTAATGTAGAATTGTAGGCACCACATAATAATAAAAATTTTAATAAATACCTAAATAAATAAAAAGGAGTGCTGTTCTGATTCTTCTGTGGGGTTTAACTAGTTCCCTGTTGATGTCAATGAGAGTTAGGCTATTAGCTTCAGGGGGGACAGGAGCAGGTTTTTAGCTGCCTTAATCTAAAATGTTTATTGAGGTTTCTACAACTGTCTCATAAAACCAGAGTTGGTTCTCTTGTGCCTTAGAGGGGTTTTTTCAGTATTCTTTTTGCATTTTTGCAGTGATGGATACTGTGTTTTCAGATGGTACTGATAAAGGGCAGCTGCTGACAGGCGTGACTTTTTCTGTTTGCATGTCAGATGCTGTCTTTAGCACAATTCTTCAACTGGGCATATCATTTCTGACCTGTAGGAATACCCTCTGAGATGGGAATATGTCAGTCACTGTTTTCCTCTGGTTAACCCTGGAGCAATGAATGACAGTTATTTTCATTTTTTGCATCCTGTTTTTGTTTGTTTCTTCAGTTGATTTTCTGGGACTGATTTCAAGCTGATTTCAAGAGCAGACTACTGTAATTACTGCATATACAGATTCCATTTCCTGGGTCTACCAAGAAGCACCTTATTTAAATAATACAAATGTGCTAATGATGATATTACTGACTTATTTGTGGGCATCTCCGAGGTTCTTTTCTTTGGGACTGCAGACAGCCTTATATTCATTTGCCACTCAGGCGTATTTGTATTAAGTACCTTACTCTAAAAGAATTTACCTTGAGAGCTAGAAATACCCATACATAATTTAAGGAAAAAGATAGTTTCAATATTATTACTATTTAAATTACTCTTCACTTGCCTAAGGTATCAGGTAGCAAATAATAAGCAAAGTGCAATTCAAAGTGAGTCTTCCGTTCAGAGCACACTATAACGCTCCAGGATTCTTTTAGCGGACATCAGAACCTCAATAATTTTGTCTGCTCATGCCACTGTAAACTCAGGACATAGGAAATTATGGGACATAATTCACTAGTGTGTAACTAGTGGTTTAAATCCAGCCCATAAATCAAAAGTGATTTAAAGATTGCTAACATTTGAAGGCTATTCAGTGGCTTATCTGAAATTGGTTGGTGATCTGAATCTAATTCTTAGAAGACATTTGACCATGTCACATCACATCACAGTTTGCACAAATTGAGATTCTTGCTGACAATCTTATCAGAGATGTCAACGGTGGAATGTATATGAGACTGAAATAATCTAAGTCAGAAGATGGTCTCTCCAGGTCAAAGATGAGGCACATTGATGGGGCAGGTTAGTGTCACAACCCATGCTGTAAGTGTACTGTGGATGTTTAAATGACTAGCTTAGTATATTGCCTGCATGCCTTTCTGTGGTGCAGGAAACTGCTTTCAGTAGGAACCTCAGCAAGTCTATACACCAACCAGAAGACTAAGCATGATGTGGAACTCATGTAACTGGTCTGTAGAAATGTAGCCTAGATAAAAGGATGGGTGATGGTGAAACAGAATGTCCTATTCCAACAATTTATCCACATTATGGAATTGCTGGCAGTCTTATACAAGGTGCCACGTCTCTGCCTGGATTTAATAGTAAGCTGGAAAGCAGAGAAAGAAGACAGCTCAGAATGATTTAATAGTGCCTGTTTATCAAAGGAGGAAGAAGGAGTACATGAGCTGCAGTATCTTGATATCTGAAGCCCCCTTTTCCATAAAGAAGAATATGCTATACTATTGTTTTGTGTCTGTCCTTGTCAAAAAAAAAAAAAAGAGAAAGAGAGCCTTTTCAGTACTTGATGAGAAATATATTTATTAGCTTATCACATTACAGAATGATGACTTCATCGTGTTATGTGATTTGTCTTTACATCAGTAATAAGGATGCCTCAATAAATAGTAAGTAGTAACGTGGTCAGCTAGCATATTTTAGGTACAATAGATATTAAAATACAAGTTAATATGCTCTAAAAATTCAAGATCCATTGAGGCATGTAAAGACTTATCCTTTTTCCTCTCTCCTTCTCATTTTAATTACTTTAAACACTTGGGGATAGGAATACAGCAGTAATTGGGAATTAGTGTGAGGAAGGCTTGCTTCACAAGTTAAGCTTTTACACTACGACCCTTATTTATATGAGGAGGGAAAACCTTATAAACATGGTCTGTTCTAACCACAGTTGGATTTAATGTGCAGTTTCACAGCCATATAATTTGGTTTATAATTCATCACCTGCTACTTAAATTTGCTTCAGAATCTAAGCTTTCATTTTAAACAAAAAATTCTAGCCTGTATGGTTGTGAGGGAAACCATCCATGTGTGAATCAAATGCTACCCAACGCAAGGCTACTTCTGGAGTCTTCAGACAGCCTGAAACCAGAGGTTTCACTGTGAACTACATCTTAACAAAGGGACCTGTGATGTGGACATTTTCCTGTTTAATTAAAGCAAACAAACAATAACAACATCCCTCCATGTTTTAATATATTTGAGACTGCTGCAGAATTTAGGCATAGCTTGCCAAAAACGTACCCAGGGGCTCATAAGCTAAAGCCACAGCCCTTAGCTGCACTGCAAGAGCTTTGCACAGCAACATCTGCTCAAAGCTGTTGTGAAATGCTTAGCTAGCTGTGGCAGGATCTTTTCAGCATAGGCAGATGCTCCAGTGGCATACATTTGGCATAGCTAGTTCTTCCTGGCTACTGGAATAGTAGGCATATGCTCTGGTAATCCCAGCCTGCTGTTTTAACCCCATGAATCCAGTGACAGTTGGCTTAAATTAGAGCAGGTCTCAGAGGGACCCAAGAGGGTCAATGTAATCCTGTGTTCGGCTGAGTATTCTTGACTTTAGCTGGAGATAAGGATATAAGACTCTGTAGCATTTTTAGACCAAAATATTAATTTAATTGGATATACATTTGAACTGAAAGATGAATATGGGTAGCACTCTTTTATTGCCATAGAAAAAAGTTGTGTTTCAAATCATTTTAAGTTGAAAGAGGACTCTGATGAGTCATTTTTACCATCTTCACTGCATCATGACAGAACTGATTTCATCCTAAAGCATTCGGTATGAAGGGATGTCATATCTGTCTTGAATGGCTTCAGTTATGGTGACTGTATGGTCTTCTGCAGTGTTTCATTACCTATGTGCTATAAAGATCTTACACTTAAGACAAGAAAAGTAAGATGAGACGACAACCCATGAAGGGGATGAGGAAAGGAAGAGCCTGGGAAACAAGGCAATATTATAAGGTCTCTTGGGATAGTAATGCACGTGTCTTGAGGGTTACACAGGTCTGTAGTACTGGTTAATTAAATACCATAGAACTCCTAAAATATGTGACTGAGTTTTAGGTAGGAGTCTCAGAAATTCTTGCTGCTAGTTACAATTCAATCACCTTTAATTAGTCTTTAGGGATTTACATTAAGCAGTACCACTCTGTTTGCTGTAATTTTTAGCCTTATAAATTTCCTTCAATATGACAGGAAGAAAGCAGCATAAAGCAAAAACATGGAAAAAAGAGGGCATAAATGGCCAGATTTTTAAATGGCAGCTTCCATTTTTAATGTGCACAGTTAAAGCTTTTGCATGGCTGACTATCTGATTGCACCCAAAGAAAGGTTGCATTCTTAATCTCTGTCTTCTGTTCTCCTACTCAGATGGAAGTGCTTTTTTTTCCAAATCAGAACAATGCGTTTTCTTAATTCTGGTGCGATTGCCGTCAGTCAGCATCTCAAAATGCAAGACAGATTCATGAAGGGAGACTTTAAAATTTAACAGTTTCCTGTGCTAAACACAAACAAGGCAAACATGGGGCATCTTTTATTTTGAGCTTTGAATTTTATAGCCCATTAGCTTTAGAGCAAAACGTATTTGCCAGGGGGTTGCGTTTCCTATTGATTGACCATACATTTATTTTCAGGTACATGACAGATGGAGGGCTCAACCTGTATACAAGAAGTCTGAACCGAATACCAGACCTAGCTGCCTCCCGAGACGTCATCCAGAGAGGAGTGCATGATGTGACTGTGGATGCAGACAGGTAACAACCTTTTCTTTTTCTTGATAAAAACTATTGGAGCTTACAGATAAGGTCTCATGATCATTCCTACCTGTCAGCATTTCATGAGTAGTAGTGAATGAAGGCAGGATTTGTGGCTCATTGGGATCTTAGCCCTCAGGTTTGAGAGGACCTGATGCAACAGGGGGAAAAGTGTGTCTGGGAACAAAAGTCTGTCAAGAGGAAAAGAACATGGAGAAAGACTCCATTTTGTGAAGTTGGGGAGGAATATCAGGAGCTATGTCTACACTGGCAAGTTAGTTCGAATTAAGGAAGCTTAATTCAAACTAACTTAAGCCTTGGCCACACTAGGCTTTAATTATTTCGAATTAAGGGCTTCCTTAATTCAAACTAATAAATTTGATTATACCTTTCGAACTAACCCTTAATTCAAACTAGTTAGTTCAAATTAAGTCAATGTGGCCCTGTTAGTTCGAACTAACTGGCACATTGAGCTTAATGCAACTGACTAATTCGAACTAAGCAAGTGCCATGTATGGCACTTGCTTAGTTAGAACTAAAATTCCAGTGGAGCCATGCTAGAACTAAAATTAGTTCGAATTAGTTAGTTCGAATTAACTAATTCGAACTAACTTTGGTAAGTGTAGACATAGCCAGGATGGGGTTGTAGTTTGGGAGTTAAATCTGAAATGGGATTTGTTGATTTATATGGTTAGTCTTGTAAACAAGGACATATCATGGGGAGAACAAAGAGTGAAATGGAGCAGAGAGCTGGCAAAGTGAAAGGCTAACAAAGGGAAATGAGGGAGAAGGGAACGATCAGAGCTGGGAACAGGAAGCAATATATATAGGGCTCACTTGTGCCAGGTGGTCACCACCCAGCTTTTGGAGCAGCACAATCTCGGAAAGCCCCAGGGAGAGGTCTAGTGTCAGCTCTCCATCCCTTTTGTATCCTTGGGGATACTAGAAGAAAGTAGCAGGGACTGCAGTTATAACCAGCTTCTGTGCAGGTGTGCAAATGAGAGAAGACTCGTTTCACCATTTTCTCCTTGTGCACCTGTGCAAAGTTCAGGCCCAGTTGGGCCCAGCGTGTAGAGAAGACATTTGTGTGTGTTGGCCTCACTTGGAAGAGGATTTGCTATCCTTGTTCTATTAGCCAAAAAATATATTTTACAGAGATGGACTCAAGCCACCAAGTCTGGATCTAAATTCATAACCCAATTTTTACAGAGCTCAGGGCTGTTCCGATCTGGGACTTTAGTCCAGGCCATCACAGAGAGAAACTCCAGCTGCACAGTTTGGCAGTGTTGAGAAATCAGGGTGTGGCTTCTCTCCATCTTACTTTTTTCTTAAATCAAGTTCCTCTTTGGGGGGGGGAAGCAGAGGTTTTATCAAGGGGAGGACAAGATTCACAAACTTTTACTGGTTTTTACAAACCCAGCAAATTAGTTGAAGCAGCTCACATGACTTCCAACTCTATAAGGTTAGTCCATTCTTAGGCTTTATGATTATTTATAATTTTCTAAATTGTTTGAGGAAAATGCGTTATTCACATAAGGTTTGTACAGTCTCAATTAGTCAAACAGTACATATAATGCACCAGATTACAAGAAGATGGTTTAAATCTGGAGATGCAATTACTTTTCTTTAAATGTTTTTCTTTTGTTAATGGATTAACACAGATAGATGATAGACTTTGCCAAAGAAGTTTGTTTTAAAGACGAGTTTGAATTAAGAGAGGTTAGTTCTTTGGTATGCAAGGGAATGAAGGAAATTCTAAGCATTGAAGGAGGTGCAAAGACAAGAGCAGGAAAGGAATATATATAATTAGATTTGAGCTTCCTTAAGCAATGAGAGAGAGAGGAGGAAATGAGAGATGAAATGTAGTCAGGCTGGAGTTGTGTGGAGCCTGGAATATGAGGAGGAGCAGCTTAAATTTTGTGTGTAAGAAACAGAGTGGAGAGTTTGGAAAATGGGGGAGACAGGATGAAAGTGCAAGATGGTTTTAACATCAAGTATTCAAAATTGTTCGAGGTGGGCCCACATTGCAACATTCACATAGTGATTTCCAAATACTCAAAATTTCAGATGTAATCTGACCTGGGATTTTAGCTCAAATCTGTTACAGAGTGAGGGTATGGGTCTTCTGAGCTCCTTGCTTTCCAAGTTCTGGACTCAATCAAGGATTTTGGTTTATAAACACTTTTAGAAATTTTGTTTCATAATATATGATTGGATGTCTTGTAGGTGTATCTTATTGGCAGAACGGGCAGGGCCTCTGGTTATTAAGGTTGCCAAATATTTGCCATTATGGGACCATTTATGGTGCTTTAAAAGTGTCTGTTTACCAAATTTTAACGATTTGGGATGAAAACATTGTTTTGCTCATGCTAAGAAATCATGGTGACCTTCTCTAGGCTCTAGGTCTCATTCAGTGCACAGAGTCAGTCTGCTCTGTGGATGAACCAGGGTTGTGTAGTAAAGGATATTGTGTTTGTAAGACCCCTGCTTCATTTGTTGCAGACTGGAAAATGTCTACACAAATTTAGTGGAACACAAAATTAGTAGAAACTTTTTCCTTAAATCTTTCTGTGCTTCAGTTCCACATCTGTAAAATGGGGATAACAATACCCAGTCTCCTCACAGATGTGAAAGAGAAATGAACTTGTTTGTGATAGTGCCTCCATGTTCTTGATGAAACTTGCAGTTGGGTTTTCTCTGACAGCCTTAATTCCTTGCGTCCTCTATGACTTTTTCTATTCTTCAGCTGGCAGCACAATGCTCCCCACCCAAGTGGACTAATGGTTTCTCTTAGGCAAAATGGCACATTTGACATATGCATGCTCTGGGTCTGATTTTCCTCTCAAATACACATGGCTAAATCAGGATTAACTCCAAGGAAGTCATTCTGGGTACAGTGGTATAGGAAGAGGAGAACTAAGCCCACAGTGTTAATGACTACTCAGTAAACTACTACAGCTGGCATCTGCCAGATTCCCTGGGAGTCCCAGAGAGCCAACTAGTGGATGAATATTTTTTTGTGGAAACCTGACATGAAAGAGTTTTTTCTAAATAATGTACAAGTTGTTCATAACATGACAACAATAAAAGTTTAAACACATTAACATTGAATATGTCTGCCAGAGTTCAATTGGTGCTTATATAATGTAATAAACACAAAGCTCTCAAAAGATTCATTGTAGCCTGTCATTTCACTGAAAGAATCATGACAGCTCAGAGAAATGGATGAAGAGACATTGGAAGTAGCAGAATTTAAGACAGCTCCATGGTTCTAGAACTGTATATTTTCTTACTTGGACACTTTGGGTGTGTTTACACTTACAAGTTAGGTCGACTTAAGGAGGCTTAAGTCGACCTAAACTACTCCGCGTCCACACTGGGCTTTCCTTAAGTCAACTTAAGCATTTCCTTAAGTCAACTTAAGGAAAAGTTAAGTCAGCTTAATAACACCACATCCACACTGGCCTTAGGTCAACCTAAGGAAGGGTTAGGTCGACCTATGCAGGGTTAGTTCGAATACCCTGCGATTCTTATTAAGTCGACCTAAGCTTTCATTAGGTAGACTTAAGGATTTTCTTAAGTCGACCTAATGAAAGCCTAGTGTGGATAGGGCTTAAGTTAGGTCGACTTAAGCCTCCTTAAGTCGACCTAACTTGCCAATGTTGACATAGCCGTTAATGCTTAAGTCAACCTATTTAGGTTGACTTAAACCAGTGTGGACGGGGATTAGTGCCTAAGTTGACCTTGTTAAGTCGACTTAATAAGGTCGAAAAGGGGCTTGGTCTACACTAGAAAAGTTAACTTAAAGTCGACCTTATTAAGTCAACTTAATAAAGTCGACTTAACTTTTCTAGTGTAGACATAGCCTTTTTGTCTTTAAAGTCCTATATGGATCGATCATTTCTCTTGTCTTGCCTGAGGAGCAAGCAAAGTTCCAGCTTGAGAAGATGGATCTTTTCAAGTGAGTGTGTATTTGTGTGTAGCTGGTGGTCCTTTGTTATTGAATTTTATTTTTATTTATAAACCTACCCTTGTGCCCTGCACTCTAGTGGTTGCCTTCTGGGATTCACTGGGAGAGAATTGAAGGTGCATTTTTCAGGTTTGAACTGTTTTTGGAAGTAACATAAACTAAAGCAGATTAGATATAAGAATGATATAAGATATAAGAATGATATAAGATATAAGATATAAGAATTAGATATAAGAATAACAGAATTAATTCATTCCCTGGAAAATAGAAAAGCAATTTAGAAGTGAGCAATAGTTATTTGCAAGTCTTCTGTGTAGCCAGAAAGTTAAAAAAGGTCTAATTTAACTAAATCCAACCCTGTTATAAGTGGATGTAGCTCCACTGAAGTCAATCAAGTTGTTTCCACTTATCTGAGGATGGAATTTGGCTCACTGTATAAAAAAGCTATGACATTTTCCTTACTTTCACACCAATCAGCAGAAGTGGCTCAACCCACCGTTTCTCCTTCCAGCACTATCTTTAACTTTATTCTTTCTCAGTAACGTGCCAGACCACAGGCCCAGCATTCCATTTTATATCTGGGAATCTCTCCATAAATTAAGCCATGTGACTGAGGTCTCATCCAAAAAGTAAGTGGCTGATTCTCTGTGAATGTACTTCTTATATATCTGGGTCACTACCAGGCTCAAATGCATTTTTATTGCACTGAGCTTGACATGAAACCCTGTTTCAGAGTTCCTATGTTTAGGGCTTCCTTAAAATGCCGGTACCATCTGTTACTTGTGCAGAGGATTTGGCAGTCATTTTCCACTCAGCTCAGGCTGCCCTGTTGTTTGTTCTCAGCCAAACCATAATCATCATAATACATTATTAATTATGATTATAATAAAATAATTCCAGATTTTGACTGCAGTTTATTAACTAACTTCCTGCCTAGCTGCCTATGAGTCTTTCCCAGTATTTGCTTAAGTAGATGGATGTTCAGATGGAATATTGTATTTTCTTAAAAAAGAATTTTGGGGAAATTGAACTGTAAACCCAGTTTCACAACATAGGAGCCAAAAGATTTTAAAAGATTATGAATGATGACTTTCAATTTTAGTAAATTTTAAGGATTGTTCCCCCCATTTTCAAATTTGTGGTCATTACTTTGAAATCATTGATAATATTTGGAATTTTACTCACTGAACTGTTTGTCATAGTGTGCTGTAAAAGTCATCTGCCTGCCCAGACACACTTGCTTACCCTCTGTATTTCGGTCCCATAGTCATTCTGTGCTTTCTTCTATGAGGTTCTCTTGATTAGTACTAATGTGATTACTGTATCACTGTTCCCTCACACTAACTCCATAAATACTGCCTGATCATTTAACCCCTTCAATGCCTTCAGTGTTTGTGAACTCTATGGCATAATATATATTATCACATCATTTATGTGAAATAACAGATAAGCAAATCAGTGAATACGTCGTTTTTTTGCTCAATCCAACAAGCCTTACTCAAGCAAAACTGGAAAATTTACCAAGTGAGTGTCCGCTGCTCTGTGCAGTGCAGCTTGACATCCCTTTGTTAATCTGCCTTCATCACAGAGTACATCTGTCATTGGTACTTGATGGCACAAAATAAAAAAATCCTGACATCACTTTTAAAAATTGGCATGACTCACCAGATCATGCGACCTATTTTCATAATTTTTTATGGCTGTGATTTTTTTAGTATACTGTATATCCTAAGGTCATGGTAACAGTGAAATAACATCAATACTCTTACTACTATTACCCTGATATCCCTGGAAAACATAATTAAAGAATCTATCGTCTGGAACATAAAATTTTGTTTTTACTACTGCTGCTTTCTCCACCAGTTTTAACCTTCCATAATTTCTCTTAACATCTGTTACTGCTAACATCTCCCATTATTTGCTTTCATTATTTTCAAATCATCTTGCTTTTCTATAATCTCAACTATAAATCTTTTCTCATTTTGGCATTCGTTCTTGCTATACTATCAAAAAAAATCTCAGCTAGAAGTATCTTTTTCAATACATATTTTAGGGAGTTTTATTGTATTTCTGTAAGCCAACAGCGCTAAGCTAAGCTATATAAAATATACATATGTTTATATACAATCCATGCCAGATAGATAAATCCTGTTAAGTCAGTGCTGTTGATTTATTTTGTCGCCATTCAGGGATGTCAAACTCATTCAGCGTGACAAGCCACATTGGACAGCAGGATCCTTGAAATCAGGGGCATAGCCGTGGGTGGGTTTGGGTGGACTGCGGCCAACGGACTTGGCCCTGAGGCCCATGAACCTTAGCCCCCAGCTGTGGTGTGAACTTTGCCTCTGTGTCTGTGGGGCCGTCCAACAGCCAGTGGCTGCAAGCAGGACAGAGGCGCCAGCATCAAAGCCTGTGCTCCACTCGCGGCTGCAGGGCCCAGGAGCCAGCCCCATGGCTCTGGCGGTGAAGTTCACGCTGCTGCTGGCCTGGGAGCTCTGGCTCTCTCCCAGCCAGGGACGGGGAGGAGCTTTTTGGTCACATGACCAGAAGCTGCCCTGGCCAGGCCTAACCTGTACTTGCGGGAGCCCAGCCAGAAATCTGTGGCTTCCTACTCCTCTGCTTGGCGTGGGCCAACGTGTCCTCACTGGGGCCCCCGCTGCCTTCTCCTGGGCCTTGCCACCTACTCATCCCTGTTCGGCCACCGCTTTGCCAGGCGTTGCCACGGCCTCCTCCGAGGCTCCCCACTCCCGCTGCCCTCACAGTCCCTTTCAGAAGCCCTGGCCTTACCCGCCCCGTGTGTCTCCCCAATCCCCTTATTCCCTCTTGGCCCTCTACCTCACCTGGGTGGAGCTGCAAGGGTGGCCACTGTCACTCCCTGACCAGGCGCCTCCTGCCCTGGCCCACGTGTGCGACTGTGTTCCAGGCATGAAATTTAAAACAGCCCCAGCCTGTCCCCAACAGCCTATGGTCTTGCCTCAGCGACAAAAAACAACCCCCGCACCAACCTTCCCCCCCCCAAACCCTCAAAATTTATATTTTTATTTCCCTCATCTCGTGGGCCAGATCCGGGCTGCGGACCATAAGATTGACACCTCTGCCTTAAGTCATTAAGAATACATGACACTTTGTAGATGAATGTGTATTCTACAAAAACATAAATTCAGCTTGAAAGCTTCTCCCTTCCACCAACAGAAGTTGGTCCAATATAATGTACCACCTACTCTGTCTCTGTCATATCCTGGGACCAACATAGCTACAACACTGCAAACATAAATCAGTAGTAAGTTTTATTTTAGCATTTAGTATTTGCAAAAAAAAAAAAAAGACATTTTACTTTGATTGGATGTTACTGTATTATGTTTTCCAAAGCAAAAATATGGTTTATATAAGTCAAATAAAGCCACCTGCCTTTGATCCCATTTTGGCTTTAAAATTCTACATCAATCCACAGAAACACAAACCAAAACTCTAAATATTGAAGCTCTTATTAAAATCAGTGACATAAACAATGTTGTTGTTATTTTGTCATGAGTATGTTAAACTGTCACAGTCCGGCAACACAGTATCTGCTGACATCACGCTTACACTGAAAAGGAAAGAAACGTGTGTGGCGGATGTTTAGCTCAAAACAAGAATGAGCTGCAAGGGATTATTTATGGGAAATAAATCACAAATGAAATTTTCTCTTTCTCTGTTTTTGTTAAATAGTAGCAGAAAGAGACAATATCCGTTAATGTGCTGGTTCAATTTTGTAAAAGTGGCATCTGTGGAAGTAGCTTTTTCAACTTCTACAAAGAATGGAAGTGAATTTGGTTTTCATATGATGCTAAATGGAAATGGGCTAAACCATTTGACTTACTGTAGGGATCATTAAGCTGAGGGGCATCCATTTGCAGTGGATCCATTGTACATTCTCTTTAATCTTACCCATACTGGGTGGTATGGACATATTTATTGGTGTCATATGCATTCTATTTGCATTCTTCATTTCTGCTTAACTCAATGTTTGTTTTAAATAGTTATACATTATTTGCAGTGGGACTGGATTTCATTATATTTTAACAAATTGCAAATATTTCCATTCAGGGAGAATGTAGATGATATTGTTTTGAGTGTAGCCTATTATTTCTAAGGTGACTATCAAGATACGTGATGAAGACTCTCTCAGACATGCAGAATGTTTGAATACACCTTCAGTAGCAGCATGTTTCTGGTCCACTACTGTAATTAATTACTAAGGGGAAAAGAATGATATACTGTCTGTCTTTAATTAGAAGAATGAAAGAGGAGCAAGCGTTTGATTGCTCAGAACACCACCCCAGGATGAATTATATAAAGATTTAATTTCATTCTCTTTTGTGTGGTTGCATTTGATTCCAAAAGCCAGGGAACACCATATTCTGTAAACTGATTTGGTTTCACTGATGACTAGGGGACCTGGCCATACTCTGATGAATGACTTCTGCTGTTTTGTCCTTAACAAGTACTTATACTGGTGCATACCCTAAAATAAGTAGAACTGAGATCATAGCACTGAAAGATAACAATAATTACCTATTTTAGACAGTTACTTCATTAGCCCCTTCGAAAAATTGAGGAGGGGGAAGCATTTTAGGGTTTATTCTATGGGATACAATAGTATCTACCCAAAGAATGGATCACCAGCCTATCCTTTGCTCTGCTCTGGCTTAAATATTGATAATCTTCAGAGATACCTGCTTCCTCCTAATTAGGGGAAAATATTCTGATTATTAAAACAAAATGACATACTCTCCTGTCTTAAAAGCCGTATACTTAAGAACTGCTTAGGTATTGCTTACTAAACATAAATAAACATAAGCATGTCTGGCAGGAAAGGAGAACACCATTGCAGGACTATAGAAATTAACCTCTTCAAAGGAAATAACTTTATTCAAAACACTAAAAATAGTTTCCTCAAGTTTTTTCTGGATAGAAATCAGCTTTTTTTGCAACATTTTGCATTTGGCAGTTTAAGCAGATTTCACAAGTGATGGGAAATTGAGTAAAACTAAAGGTCAGATCATGGCCCATCTTACATACCCATGGAGGGGGAGGAGGAAAGGGATATAATCCTTGCTTGAGCCAGCTACCTATGCTGGGCTGCATAGCTGCTACTCTTGCCTGTGGGTGAAGATAGGAAATGGATCGAGTCATAGAATCACAGGGTTGGAAGGGACCTCATGAGGCCATTTAGTCCAACCCCCTTATAAAAGCAGGACCACTCCCACTATATCATCCCAGCCAGGGTTTTGTCTAAACGGACTGTAAATATCTCCAAAGCCGGAGATTCCACCACCTCCCTAGGTGACCCATTCCAATGTTTCGCCACCCTCCTAGTGCGAACGTTTTTCCTAATATCCAACCTTGACCTCCCCAGCTGCAATTTGAAACCATTGCTCCTTGTTCTGTCCTCTGTTACTACTGAGAACAGCCTACCTCCCTCCTCTTTGGAGCACCCCTTCAAGTAGTTGAAGGTTGCTATCAAATCTCCCCTCAGTCTTCTGTTCTGCAGACTATATAAGCCTAGTTCCTTCAGTCATTCCTCGTACGTCATATGTCCCAGCCCCCTAATAATTTTCGTTGCCCTCCATTGGACTCTTTCTAATTTGTCCACATCCTTCATATAGTGGGGAGCCCAAAACTGGACACAGTATTCCAGAGGCGGCCTCACCAGTGCCTAATAGAGGGGAATAATCACATCCCTTGATCTGCTGACAACACTCCTACTGATGCAGTCCAATATGGCATTGGCCTTTTTGGCAACAAGAACACACTGTTGACTCAAATCCAGCTTCCCATCCACCATAACCCCCAGGTGCTTTTCAACAGTGCTGCTACTTAGCTGATTGGTCCCCAGCCTGTAACAGTACATGGGATTTTTCCATCCTAAGTGCAGGACTTTGCACTTGTCCTTGTTGAACCTCATGAGATTTCTTTTGGCCCAGTGCTCCAATTTGTCTAGGTCTCCCTGAATCCTGTCCCTGCCCTCCAGCGTGTCTACTATTCCCCCCAGCTTGGTGTCATTCGCGAACTTACTTAGCATGCAATCTATCCCATCATCTAGATCATTAGTGAAGATGTTGACTAGAACCGGCCCCAGGACCGACCCCTGGGGCACTACACTCATTACCGGTTGCCAACTAGACATTAAGCCATTGATACCTACCCACTGAGCCCGATGATCTAGCCAGTTTTCTATCCACCTTACGGTCCACTCATCCAACCCATACTTCCTTAACTTTCTGAAGAGAATGCTGTGGGAAACCATATCAAAAGCCTTGCTAAAGTTGAGGTATATCACATCGACGTCTCTTCCCGCATCCATAAATCCAGTCATCTCATCATAGAAGGCAATCGGGTTGGTCAGGCACGATTTGCCCTTGGTGAATCCATGCTGACGGTTCCTGATCAGTCTATTTTCCTTAGTATTTTCCATCTGAAACACTGAAAGATGTGCACTACTCTGAGCATAGGGCTGTCCCTAGAGCAGGTGTGGAACTGAAAGATGGGTTGTGACTCTTTGGCTGTGACCACACTGCATGCCACTGGCGTTGTCGTGTAGCATATGTAGATACACACCACAGTGCAAAGCAGGCTGTATAGCTACAAACGTCAGTGAAAGGCTCTGGCTGGGGGGAGGCAGCAGGGAAAGGCTTCAGTAGCTCCCTGCTTCCAGAGCCTCTGCCCATTGGCAGAGCTTTTCCCTACTGATGGGAAAGGCTTCAGCAACATGAAGCTGGAATCTTTCACTGCAGTGGGGAGGCAGTGGACGCTACCCTGCTAAAAAGAGCAATGTAGTTGGAAAGGTATGGCTTGGGCAAGTAGAGAGCAATATAGGATAAGAACATACCCATATCCTTCAGGCATACCTTTACTCTATCACCTTAGCCATTACCTCATTGTCTAAACTGCTATTTATATCCATGTTAGGGTGGCTACATGGGTATGTACATTATGCCCTGCCAAAAGAAATGTGCAGTGTAAACATAATCCTTGTTCCAGAAGGGTAGTTGTGTTAGTCTATGCCAGCAAAACCAAAACACAGAAGTAGTTCTGTTCTGCGGTACTTTTAAAAACTAACAAATTTATTTATTACATAATTGGTTGTCAGTAAAATCCCTTTTTGTCAGACACATGCAAAAGAAAACTACAGTATAGAAGAGAATATATGAATGCAAAGAAAGGTAAGTCACAAGGTCAGTTCAGATATTTCAGCAAACCAAGCAAGTTGTTTTGATTCAAACAGTGTGGAACAACAACAGTGTGTAAGAGGAAATGCTAGAGCTGTAACTGAGAGTTGAGAATGGTGATCATCTTTTGTAATGATCCAGCCATTCAAGAGTTTTGTTTAAACCCAGTGTGAAGGTACCTAGTTTGCATATGAATTCCAATTCTGCAGTTTCACATTCTAATTTGTTTTTGAAATTTTTTTCTGTAGTACTGTAATATGCATGTTTTTTACAGAATGTCCAGGTAGATTGAAATGTTCCCCTATTGGTTTTTGAATGTTACCATTCTTGATTATTGATTCTGATTTGTGTCCATTTATTCTTCTGCGGAGAGACAGTCCAGTTCGGCTAATGTATATGGCAGAGAGCCATTGTTGACCCATGATGCCATATATCATATTGGTAGATGAGCAGATGAATGAGCTTTGATGGAGTGGCTGATTTGGTTGGGTCCTATGATGGTATCGCTTGAGTAGACGTGGGCAGAGTGGCAATGGGGTTTGTTGCAGGGATAAGTACCTGGCTTAGTGTGTAGTTGCTGGTGAGTATTTGCTTAAGGTTGGGGCATTGTCTGTAAGCGAGGAATGGCCTACCTCCCAAGGTTCAAGAGAACAAGGGGTCATCTTGTAAGATAGGCTGTAGATCCTTGATGATATCCTGGAGGGGTCTGACTTGGGGACTGCAGGTGTTGACCAGTGGCGTTCTGTTGTTTTCCTTGTTGGGCTTGTCCTGTAGTAACAGACTTCTGGGTATCCATGTGGCTCTGTTAATCTGTTTTCTCACTTCTCCAGGTGGGGACTGTAGTTTTAAGAACGCTTGGTAGAGGTCCTGAAGGTGTTTGTCTCTGAGGAATCGGAACAAATGCAGTTGTATTGTCAGGCTTGGTTGTAGACTATGGAGTGTGTGGTGTTTCCTGGATGAAAGCTGGAGGGATGTAGGTAGGTTTTTTCCTTCAAGGATTACTCCTGGAGCATCACAATAGCATGCTATTCCATAAATGTAGCTGATAGGAAAATTACATATAGTCCTAATGTATATTTGGAAAATAAACTTTGGATTGGCAATTCTGCTGCAAAGCAGCTAAATCTCAATAAAATTTTACTTGCCCACTGTAGTAAAAATGATTTCCAGGATCTAGCCTGATAAATACTCCTGCAGTCTTTGTAACTGATGAAAATAAAATGAAGAAAAATGTCAATAAGTCTAAGCAGGTTAGGAAACGCGAAAGCCTTTAAATTTCCGGAATAATAAAAGGCCATTCAGCCCATGACGTTTGGTACAGTCATTGTCCAAGCTGACAGACCGTGAAGCTGTGATTTGGGAAGGATTCACCAAAGAGAGTAGCGACCAGTCAATGTACAGAACATCACTCACTGTGAAATAATCTCTGTAGAATACTGACATGTTAACCATGTTCTTTGAAAAGCTTCTCTCTAGGCACTTCTATTACATTCCACTCTCTAAATTTCATCACTTCTCAGTCTTTCTTGAAGAAGAGAGAAAAAGATGATCTTTCTTTTTCAGTTTGTTCTCACAAAAGAGGTTCCGGAGACTTGTTGCCCTTGTTTTGGATCCCCTGTGGTGACTTCATTACCTCACAGACAAATATTTGGTACATCAGAATGCATGGAGTTTTTCTTTTGAAGTTACAGTATTAATCTCATCTGTATCTAATTGTTAAAATATTAAGTCTTCAAAGATTTCCTTGTCATATGTAAACAAAATATTGTCATAACTATTTAAGCAGGATCAGATGTGCAAAATTAACAATGGAACCCACAATGCATTTTACTAAATCTTTTATAACAAAGAATATAATTAATTCATAATTCAAACCTGCTAAGTGCATCCAATTATTTAAAGAGGAAACTCTCTTTGTATCAATTATTTTTAAAAAAGAACTTTTCCTGATTTAAACTCTCTGAAAAGAATAAGCTGTTAAAAATTACTGAGTGTTTTGGCTGTGAGGTTAAACTTCCTTAGTTATTTGCTTGGGGAAAAAAATGGTCCAGAAATGTTTCAGATTAAAGCACAGAACAGAGGAAGGAGGGTATGGAGTGAGTAAACTCATGAAAGCAAAAATTTTTGAATGATTTTCAAAAGTGTATGTAGCTTTGAAAATAATTACATTGCTTTGGGAAGAACAACAATTGCCAGTATAGGTATTTCTTGTTCCTCGTAGTGCTTAATTTAGAAATAAATCTTAGCAATATAAATTAGAAGGTTGGGGATTTTTACTTACTATATCTGTGATAAACTGTTAGGAACTAATAAGTGAGGCAACACTCTGATCACTATATCACTAGTTCGATCCCCCAGAGAGGTCTGAGTGAGGAACAAAATGCAATTATCTAATCAGACTAGGTATGCTTTAATTAGCCCATTAGTTGAGGGCTGATGAAAAGGCACAGTAGTAAAGTGCAGTGAGAGAGGAAAAGGGCTGACTGAGCCTAGGCTCAGAGAAATCTGAAGGAAGGAAGGTCTCTTTTCTCAAGTTCTGGAGGAAGGGGTGACGGTAAAAGTGACACTGTAAATAATATTGCTGCACGGAATAATAAAGTTTTTAATTGAACATCTGAAACCAACTGCACGGAGTAGATACATAACCAGTAGAGTCTGAACTGTTTCTGTGGTGCTAGAAGGCAGGAGTGGAGCATTCACAGTTAAAATATCCTACAATTTTTAATCAGACATCTAGTATATTACCTTATTCAAAAATAATTAAAATAAAATCTGTCAAACAGAAACTGAACACATTTCAGGAGGGAAAGGGCTGAACAAGAAATAACATAATGAAAAACATTTATAGGTCATCTAGTGCATCTTCCTATTGTTCGGTTTAGTCTCAAGGGGTTAGGACATTCATCACTGCCCCACCTTCCAGATATGAGAGGGGAAGAGACTATCTATGATAGATCTGTGCAGGAGTGCAAATAACTTCCTCCATGGCATCTCTTACTTATCTCCTCAGAGTCTTCTGGAGAGTGCTGTGAATATGTCCAGGATTGGACATTGGGGAAAGATGAGTTGGATGGCCTGGGGACAGGGGTTGGGAATTTTGGGGAAATTACAGGCAGGCCTGTAAGAGACCCCATCTCCTTCTGACCCCCATGGAAGTTTCCAGGAAAAGATAATACAGCATGGGGCAGTTTTATATTTTCTGTGACACCCTTCTGAAGAGTTCCAAGGACATTCTTAGGGAAGGGATATATTGGGAAACTCCATATAAATGGCTCTGGCCTCCTCTGGATCCTGCAGTGAAGGAGGGATAAACCCACAAGGTATAGTGCCTGTTCCAGACAGACACAAGGCACAATCTGTGTGGGAGTTGCCTTGACCCCAGGCAGAGACTCAGCAGAGAGTATACCGTAATAATGTAGGGAGGACCAGAAATGCTCTAGTGGACCTCTTCAGCTCTGCATTTGGGGAATCTAAGTAAATGGCAGAGTCTCCATCTCTTCATAGCTTCAAATCACTACAGGATGCCTTTCTGGAAAATATGCGTTAGTCGAACACAAGTTATCGGGCTCAATACAGGATTAATTGAGTGAAATGTAATGGCCTGTGAGATACAGGAGGTCAAATTAAATGACATAATGGCTCCCTCTATGAGTCTGTTAATTTCTACCAGGACATTGCCAGAGAATCTAAAGCAATGCTTCATTTTTTTTTTAAATAGTCTGCTTCAGAGATGCTGTGAGATCTCCCAAATATAGATATTGTAATCCTTCTGTGAAAGAAGTTAGTTGGCCTAACAGAGGGAGCTTTTATTCCCTGAAAGATCATTTTGACAGAAAGCTTGGGAGAGATCATAGGCTTGTCACAGACTATTTGGAGAATTTAGTCATAACTCTGTGTTCCAAGACATTATCTTTTGGCTTTAGGCATTGGATGCAGACTCTCTAAAGAAAAGCAAATAAATGAAGGTTTGGATCAAATTCTGGTTTTTAAGTTCTTCTAACATCACAGGGAGAAGGACCCCCTGGTAAAAATCCTGGACCAAAAATTCCAGAATAAGCAGAGGCTCAATGTCTTTCTTTTTAAAAGTGAGAAATTTTTGAGGAAGCAAGCGGTTGAAGACTTCCATGTTGAAAACATATTGCTAGATCCCAGGAATGCTTCCTTTTCTTGAAATTATTCAGATCCTCACAGATATTTCTTTCAACCTCATTACACGAATACATTCCAGTGGACTATTTGCAGGTACTGGTCCAGATAGGTCTGGACATGCCCTCTCAACTAACGTGGAGAAGTCATTTGACCGAAGCCACAACTGAATATAGATTCTAGTGGAGATACCAGTTAAGTGTCTCAAAGAAAAGATAAAGTCACCAACCTGTCTAAGGAGAACTTTTCATAACAGGCAAGCAATTCTCTCCCCCTCATTTTAAGGGAAGTATAGTTACCTGAGGTGTTACAATGCAAAGGTCCATTTTTGCCCAGAATTCACATGGTTAGAGGTGCTAGGAAGAGAGTATGTTTTCTAAGGTTGAGGTTAGTTAGCATGTAATTGATATGTTGTTTTGATTGTTATAGACACCATTGAGAACAGTTCAAAGTCTTCTATAAACTATTCCCAATAAGTTGCAGATAAATGACAAACATGCTTCTAATTGGTTTACAGTTCCAGTCTGTAACATGGTTGCTCTTAGCTAGTCATTAGTTCTGTTTATACAGAAACTTAATCATATGTATTCATGCTTATAATTTTTATTAGAGTACTTTATGTAGTTTCATTGGTATTGTAATCCTTGTGGGTTGTATTATTGCTATCAACAATTGACATCCTGGAAATAAATTACCATTTGGTAGGTGATAAAGTGTACTGTTAAAATAAGGAGTTCTAGGGAACTGTTCTGTACACTATTGTTTGTTTCAAATTACAGCTGGGAAGGGCTTCATTGCTATGAAGTCTCTTACCTACTTGTGGTTAGAGCAGTACATTGAAATGTCATCACAAAAATTTTAAGAAGGTTTTAAAAGAGAATTCAGTGGGTTTCTTAAAGGCTGAAGAATTTGTCCTTTAAAAAAAAAAAGAAATTCTTGCTCTGTGAAAAGAATTGCCTGTGCATACAGTATGTGACTTTGTCGTTTGAGGGGTGAAAACGGGTTGAATTGATTGCCATTTACACATGTTTTTATACTGTTCAAGAGTTAACATGTTTTCTCCCTTATTTTGTACATCTCTTCTTCTGTAATTGTAAGTCTACCTTTAAATTAATGATGCAATGCTGTCAAAAAAAAAAAAAAAAAAAAAAAGACTGAACAGGCAGTGAAAAACTCAGTATGAAATCCTGAGCTAAATATATTTACATGTATTACATACAAAAAACTGTGCCAGTATAACCTTAATGGTTGCACAGTTCAAATCCAAAATCTAAAAGCTTTTATATGTGGCCAATGGCCTGGCTTACACTAGTCTGTTTTCCTTACAATTTTCTGCCATGCCTATCATTTGTGCAGCTGCATTGGGGTGGGAGTGGTCAGCAATGATAGTGGTCTTAGATGAGCCACTTATCTTATCCTTGTCTCAGTTTCCCCAGATGTACAACAGGAGCAATAATAATTACCTACATCACAGGGATTTTGGGATGCTCAATTAATTAATGCTTGAACAGTGCTTTGGAGACACGGGCCAGATTCTCAGTCCTGCTCTGGCCCCTTTGTGCCATTTAGGTGTAGATCCCAGTTGTAGCTGGTCAGCAGAGTTCTCCAGGTAGAGGGAAACTCCCCACTGACATGAAACTGGAGCTAACTCCTGCACCAGCTACTCTGTCAGCCAACCCTATATCCTGGGGAGTAGCTAGGTAGGAGTGTGTTGTATCTACACTATACTATACTTACTCTCAGCTGTTCTATGGTTTCTTGACTGTAAAAATGCACGCCATGGCCAGGAATGGTGCTGAGTAGCATGCAGAACCAGGAAAGTATAACCAACTCCTCCCCAATGGACACTCCCTTATTATTTCCAACAAAGCCTAAGAGGATGCATGGAAAGTCTGCAGTGCTACAGAAGTGCAAAATATCTTTATTATGGTGACTGTAGGCACATGAGAACCATTGGCCTGGGCGGACATCTTCAGCAGGGTTGATTTTAGCATTTTCCTACCAATTCTCTCTCTCCTCACAAAAAAATCAATGACTCCTGGCCACTCTTCCTAAAAATAGCAACTGCAACAACAAAAACTCTATGCCTGACTTTCATCGCCCCTGATCACATCACATCCTGCGTTCAGGTGACTAAGCAGTACAATTCTTTACTTTATAAATGAAGAGGATAACCCCATGTCCTTGTTTCAGGGTTTCTACTTGGCCATGTTCTTCTCCAGCTGTTTTGCACATTCTGGCAGCACAGATCAATCAGAAAGTATTCTTAACCTGCTCTTTGAGGACTCTCCTTTGGTAAAACGATTTGACTGGGTGGTATGCATATGGTGGATCAGTTTTCTGGACACCAATACAGGAGGATTCTTCTTGGGGACAAGATATATGGTGATCCCCAGAAGCTGGAATGACACCTGGGGTAATGGACAACTGGGCATAATTTATGGTATGTGTGCAGTGCAACTGGGATGTAATTTGTGCTTGTACAAATGTACCCACACTAGCAGTAACTGAGCCAGCTCACTAAAAATAGCAGGGAGGATGTGGCAGCATGGACTAGCATTACGAGTACAGCCTACCCTGAAGTCCATACCTGCCCAACCATACTGCAATTTTGGTGAGCTCATTAGATTACATGGGTACATCTACATGACCTGCAAATTACAGCTCTAAACTGCAGTGTAGATGTAGCCTTACAGCAACATTTAGGCTTCTCTAAATTATGCTGAAAATCTTCTCTGCTCTCAGTCAGCCCCAGAATCAAGGAAAATGCAAAGATGACTTAGAGCCACCTTTGTTCCTACCACTCCTCATTCTTGCCAAGCCTCTCTCAGCCACCATTCATGATCTAGCCTGATATTTTCATAATGGTGACTGATCATCAGTGCCAAGCTGAGGCTACTTTCATATAACAATTAAGTGATGATCAGGGGACCTCCTGTATTTCTCCTGATAAATGTTTTCAGTTTCATGTAAAATGCTTCATAACTTGGTTGCTGATCGAGTAAGATTATATTTCTGTGATGATTTCAAGACTCCAAATTGATTTCTGATCATAAGACTGCAGTGTTAAAGTGCATCAGCCAGCAGTTGCTGGGAAACCAGCACCTCTCGTTCAAGTGGCAATACTGCACTTTGTGGAAGGTAATAGTTTCTGGAGTCTCAAGTATGTGCGTTGCTAGAATTAGTAATAAAAATCAAGCATAAATCACAGATAACATCAACTCCTTCTAATTATCTCTCACAAAAAAATTTCAGTTTGTTGTCTGGATCACTGAGCCCCTGTGCCAGCTAATAAATATGCTGATTTGGAAAGAAAAAAGAAAGAGAGGCTAATATAGCAATAAAAGCTAGCATTCATATTCTGTTGAATCTCCTGTGAAAAATATCTTTTGAATTAAAATAAAAATCAGCCATGGAATCCTATAGTATAAAGTTTCTACTGTACATATGACCACATCTTGCTTCATGCTCAAGGAACTGGATGTGACAGTTGTAGTGAATGACTTTCCTTTTTCACTTGACGCACTAGGAGAGAGCAGTAGATTAATACTGTGGCAACCTTTGTTCTTTAGGGAAACCCAGACAGAAAAAAACCAATTCTGCTCTCCTTTCCAGCCTCTTGCTTTGCATTATCAGAGAATTCAAGACAGCCAGTGGCACTGATTAGAGAATTTATATGTGGCACCACTATGATTTCAGAAGAGTCTTACGTGATTTGACAAGATGAATCTTACTGGATCAGAATGGTATTATAGTTACATTTTAAAACTCCATTGACCCTTGGAACTTCACAAAGGAGAAATCAAACTTCCCAGTTGCCTCAGCAAGTTCACTGTGGTGTTCTTTAGGTTTTATGGACCTTAAGTATAGAGAATATTGTGACTGGTTACCTGTTTATCTAAGGTAAAAGCAGCAAGTCTGTAAAGTGATCAATATATATAGGGAAGTCCACCAGTCAACTAAAGTGATCAATATGTATAGGGAAGTCTACCAGTCAACTAAAGTGATCAATATGTATAGGGAAGTCTACCAGTCAACTAAAGTGATCAATATGTATAGGGAAGTCTACCAGTCAACTATCAAGGAGGCTAAGCACTGAATGGGGGCAACTAGAATGATAGTGAGAGCAAATAGTCCCAGTGTGTGACTCCATAGTGAGGAAATGCCAAATTACATTTATAATTGTGGCTCAGGGCTAGAAACTTCGGGATTTGTGTGATTCATGAGTCACCACAGATCTCCCACTGCTAAAAATTAAAGGTTTGTGTGAGGTATGGGAGGGTGGGGGGAGTATATTCCAAAGTGGTACATATACACAAGGTGTATGATACTCTATGATACTCACTTACCACAGCTGCCTTTTTGGCACTAGCTGGTGTGCTAGGACATAGACCCACTGCCTCGCCACCATACCCTGCAGATCAGTTATCTTTTGGTATTTTAAGGACTGCCATCTATGCAAGCTACTACTTCTTACACTAAGAAAGTGCAAGCAGCCACATTATGGCTGCCTTTCACATTGATACACTCTGGATATCTGTGATGGAAGTAAATTACACTTCGGGAGGGAATGAACTTTATGAACAGCCAAATCTTCCATGAAAGCCAAGTGTAGGATGTATGACTGAGTCACTTCTACAGTGATCAGATATCCTGATTTTATAGGGATAGTCCTGATATTGGGATTTTGGCTTATATAAGGCCTATTACTTCCCAGTACTGCCCTGATTTTTCACACTTACTATCTGGTCATCCTAGTCATTTCTGTGTTCCAGCTATTCACAGCTGCCAGAATGACTGTTGGGGCCATTGGCAGCCAAGGGAGATTAAAGCCACCCTAAATTATAATGGGGATCACACCAGTCCCCTTCTGGCTTCAGGGTCTGGCCACCAAAAAGGGACATAAAGTCACCTCAACCTACTTCTTTCTCATCATGTGCTAAATGCAGTTCAGATGGTCCAGAGAATTTCATTCTCAATATTCAACCAAATAAATCAATAAAGAAAATTAACTGATTAAAACTAATCACGATTTTTGTGCCCCTATTTTTTCATTGTTAAAGAGACACAAAGTAGATTTATTGGATGAGAATTTACAAAACCATCCATTCTTTTTTTCTTAAATGAATATTACTTTTGTTTTTCTCTAGCAAACCATTTCTAATGACTTTTCAAAAATAATGGTTATTGGTACAGTGAGTTAGTTTGACAAACTACTTTATTTTTTTTCACTGAAGACAGATTGTAAAAGAAGGTCACTAACTCAACTATTTTGAGCCATCATTAATTTAAACCCACTCCTCATTTATTAATGGGTTTGCTTTCTGTCTAGCACTGGTTTTTCCTCTGATATATTTATGAAAGCCTTTCATATTCCCATTTGGATAGAGTTACTTCGTGATGCTTCTTTCCTACCCTTATCTTTCTCTGCAAGACTTAACTGAATGGATATAATTAATTGGTTGCCTCCCTCTTTTGCATTTATGATACAGGAATTTTTTTTAAGCTTTGATCTTTGAGCAGTTTCTTATGAAGTCACATGGGCCATTTCTTGTTCCTAGCATGTTTCTTTATAGAGGAACTGAAGTTTGTTGCATCTTTTCTCTGCTGTCTTTTAGGATTCTCCAGCTTTTTTGAACACTAGTTACTTTTAACGCTTTCATCCACTAAACTTTACTTCCTAGATATTTTAATTCCTCAATATTTATTTTCCTAACATGCAATATTGTGGTACTGGTATTTTACATACACTCATTCCTTACTATATTGTAAAAAGTCTCAAGCTTCACTAATTGTTTTAATCTTCTCTATTGATTTCTTCCTATTAGTAAAAAGAAAGCCCAAGAGGGCTTCCCTTCTAGATGGAGTTCCTACTTTCTGGATCAAAAGTTTTCCTGTACATAACTTAGAAACCTTTCTGGTGATATCTTTGGCTATATTTGTTACTTAAAAGGAATCTTGGTAGTAAAATAAGTATTAAGAGATTTAGTCTAATAAAAACACACTGTGATGGTCCCCTTGTTTTGTTTATATTTTATTTCTTGTAACCTCACCTAAAGAATATCACCATCTGTTTTTGATTGTGGAAGAGTAGCTCATTGGTAATGCAACTTTTATATATAGCTTCCCCCTTAAGAACATAAGAACATCATACTGAATCAGACCAATGGTCCATCTAGCCCAGGCCATGTACACACTACAGGAATAATCGCGCAACAAGCCCGTTGCGCTTTAAAAGTCACGTGGTTTTTGTTGCGCAGGATCGTGTACACACTCCGCCGCCTGTGACGGAACAGAGCCTCCCCCCCTGCAATTCGCCATTTCACAAGAAACCCAATTGAATTGTGGGAACCTATCCCACAGTTCCATCCATCCTGATTTGGTGCTAAGAATCCTGGGTAGAAGGAGAGTAGCGCTGAGCACCATGGGTAAAGTCTTGGTTTCCCATGGTGCATTCTGTTCCCCTTGCGTCACGAGAGTTGCTACTAGCAACTCGCGCCCATTTTCAACAGTAGCGCATTGCTTCCTGGAAGTCCTTTGGCAGCAACATGGATCCAGGTCTGATCTCGACTGTCGCCTTCAGCATAATGAATACATCTAGGCTGGTGGCACAGTATGCGTTCAGCTCTGAATCAGACCA
Organism: Pelusios castaneus; assembly: GCA_007922175.1. Taxonomy (NCBI): domain Eukaryota; kingdom Metazoa; phylum Chordata; order Testudines; family Pelomedusidae; genus Pelusios; species Pelusios castaneus. Next base: position 3,862,953 of record ML685831.1, read on the forward strand.
GGATTCGGATGACCCTGTGCTGGTGACTGCATTGCTGAGCTCCTTCACAGAGCATCTGCACACGGTGCACTGCCGGTTCTGGTCACGAGAGACAAGCACCCAGTGGTGGGACCGCATAGTTTTGCAGGTGTGGGATGATGACCAGTGGCTACAGAACTTTCGAATGCGGAAAGCCACATTCATGGAACTGTGTGAGGAGCTAGCCTCTGCCCTGCGATGCAAGGACACCAAAATGAGAGCTGCCCTCACCGTGGAGAAGCGTGTCGCAATCGCACTGTGGAAAATGGCGACTCCAGACTGCTATTGCTCGGTCGCGAATCAGTTTGGAGTTGGCAGGTCGACCGTCGGGTTAGCACTTTCACAAGTGTGCAGAGCCATTAATCGTGTTCTGCTCCGGAGGACAGTGACGTTGGGCAACGTGTGGGAGATCGTCGATGGATTCGTGGCCATGGGATTCCTGAACTGTGGAGGGGCAATAGACGGGACGCACATCCCTATTCTTGCTCCGGAGCATCTTGCGACTGAGTATATTAATAGGAAGGGCTACTTCTCCATGGTGCTTCAGGCACTCGTGGATCACAGGGGGTGTTTCACGGACATAAATGCGGGGTGGTTGGGTAAGGTGCATGATGCTCGCATTTTCCAGAACACGGGCCTGTACCGTAAGTTGCAGGCAGGGACCTTCTTCCCCGATGATAAAATTACTGTTGGAGATGTGGAGATGCCCATAGTCATCATAGGAGACCCAGCCTCCCCACTGATGCCTTGGCTCATGAAGCCCTATACTGGAAATTTGGATCCCAGCAAGGAGCGCTTCAATTACCGGTTAAGCCGGTGCTGAATGACTGTAGAGTGCGCCTTTGGGTGCTTAAAAGGCCGCTGGCGCTGTTTGTACGGGAGGCTAGACTTGAATGAGGACAACATTCCAGCCGTCATTGCGGCATGCTGTGTCCTGCATAACCTTTGTGAAAATAGGGGAGAGAAATTTTCCCCTTCATGGGACGTGGAGGCTGGGCGGCTAGAGTTTGCCTTCCAGCAGCCAGCCACTAGGAGTATCAGGGGGGCACAGCTGAGAGCTGTCTGCATAAGGGAGGCACTTAGGGTGCATTTTAGTGATGGGGACCCATAGGACGCATTGCATCACTGAGAAGTAGTGTTCCCAAGCACTATTGGGTGCTGATTGGGGGGTGGAGGGACGGTGCCGGTGGGCGTCTACTGTACTATGCTCGAATGATTGAATACTAAACATGCAACAACTAATCTTATTGTGTATCAATAAAGAGACTGTTCAAAGTTCAAGTGATTCAATTTTATTATTATGAAACATTAAATATTTACAGTAAGCACTGCCTGCAAAATGGGCTATAGATGCATGTAGGTGCGTGTCTCAATGCCATAGCTTGGTGCAGGAGTGGATGTAACATTATACCAGGAGGGTCCCTGGGCTTCAAAGAACTGCTTTGAGGGAGAATGGGGCATGAGGGACAGAAAGTGTTGCTGTGGCTGCAGGGGGGGCGAGCCGGGAGTAGCTGGGTCTGCAGACCAACCATGGTCTTTGGCAGTTGGGTCTGCTCCTGTAGGATGCTTATGAGGGCATCCTTCTGCTTCTGCCTCTTCACATTGTTTTCTTTGCGCTCCTGCCGGCACTCCTACCTCCATTGTCTAGTCTCCCTTGCTGATGCCTCGTTGGACTGCATCAGCTCCTGGAAGATATCCTCCTTGCTCCTGCGAGGCCTCCTCCTTATCTGTCTCAGCCAGTCAGCTGGCGCAGACCACCGACCGGCGAAGGTCGTTTCTAAGGAAAAATGAAATATCATAAGTAGTGCTATTGTTCTCACTTTGGTTAAGGAGCCGGTAATATTCTCTCCCGCCACATTCCGCTGTGCCCACGGGACAGGGCATTGCCGGGGACTGAAAGGGCTTTTGCAAAGGGAGGTTCGGGTTGCCGAGAGAAGACACACAGCTCCGTGAACTATTTGCAGTGCTTTGGGCGATTAGTTCACATACAGCACTGCCATGGAAGCCGATATCTCGCTGCTTAGAGTGCCTCTGCAAGCCAGAATGCATATCCTGCATGTCACTGGTTTTCAGCCAGGACCGTATGCAGCAGGCTTGTGCGCAGCCATGGTTCCCACTGCTGTGCTTTGCAACTGGCGACGGAGAGTATCCCTCTATTGGGGAGGGGAAACAGTTGCTCTCCCATCGAATTTAACTAGGAGGCTATGGAAGTACATCGAGTACACCTTCAGTGATCTCAACGGAGAGGATTTCTTGGCAATTACAGCATGCATTGATGCACTGCTCATGTAATGCGAGGTAAACCCCCCCATCCAAAAAAGAAAAGAAAGGATGAAACTCAAAACGCCTATTTCCTGCCCGCTTTTCATTTGCCTGCAAAGCTTATCCAGCTAGCATAGAAGCCACTTCTGATGAAACTTACCAGAGCTCCCCTCTACTGCGTCCGAAGACAGTATGGAGAGGGAATCTGGGCAGCACGGGTCAGGTGGCATGGAGAATAGCTCCTGGCTCCCTAGGTCAGCTGCACCGCTTTCACCCTCCAGGTCGTCTTCCTCCTCCATGTCCTCGTCGACGAATTGCTCGTCACCACCTGCTCCGGTATCCTTTTCATGGGGGGGTGCCGACGTCTCCACAGGAGCTTTTGTGGTGGTTATGGGATCGCCGATCAGGATTGCTTCCAGCTCCTTGTAAAATCGGCATGTAGCCGGCACTGAGCCGGAGAGCCGGTTTGCCTCTCTGGCTCTGTGGTACGTAATCCGCAACTCCTTCACCTTCGACCTGCACTGAAGAGTGTCTCTCTCGTACCCCTTCTCTGCCATGGCCTGAGAAATCTGGCCAAAAATATCGAAATTCCGCCGGCTGCCACATAACTGTGCCTGCACAGCAGACTCTCCCCAGATGCCTATGAGATCAAGCACCTCGGCTGTGGTCCAGACTGGAGCACGTTTGCTGCGCTGAGCCGCCATTGCTCTTGGAGCACACAGCTGCAGCTGCACTCTACACCAAGGAAACAGGAAGAGTGAAGAATTCAAAAATTCCCGGGAATGATGGGAGGGCGGGTACAGTAACATCACAGCCACAGAGTACAGAAGGAAGTGCAGAAGGGATGGAATTGGAATTCTGGGCCATTTCCAGAGGTTTCATATTGCGCGGCAACCATACACACACGAACTATCGTGGAACAGCTGTTCTGCGGTAGCCGCTACCACCCTCGTTTTGGTGGTTTACATGTTGCGCGGTAAGACGGCTGTTACTATGCAACAACATGGATTTGTGTGTGGACGCTGTGCCTGTTATTGTGCGATAAAGAGCGTTATCACGCAATAACTTTATAGTGTGTACAAGGCCCTAGTATCTTGTCTTCCAACAGTGGCCAATGCCAGGTGTTTCAAATTAAATGAACAGAACAGCTAATCATCAAGTGATCCATCCCTTTCCACCTTTTCAACCCATTTGGGCTTTCTGATAAATATGGTGACAAACTATTTAACCCCCATTCAGGTTCTAATTATTGCCTCATTTCCTTACCAAGTATATACATTACTTTGTACTCATGCAGCTGTCTATAGGAATTTTAGTACACAAGTAATCTTCTTATTCTTCAGTTCTAGTTTCACAGCAACTTCATCTTCTGCCCAATAGAGTTATCCTGTTCTCAGTCAGAGCGAGTCTACCATCCCTGGATAATGAGGGTGGCTTGGTTACTATCCTACACTCTATGCTTAGTAGGTTTATTATGCAGCTTTGAGATAGGGAGAGAATAGTGGAGACCAAAGACAATGAAAAAAATATAGTTGTATGTATTCTATTTGAAAGTGAATTTTTAGCATTCTGACAAATGCCTAATGATGTATAACATTCAAAGAAATGACTTTAGCTTTGTGAAAAAAGATGTGATGTTCAAGAGATACTTGAACATAAGGAGAGGGCAAAAGTTCATCAGCTGGACAGGAACCCATTTAATTGAAAAAGGCTTTCAGTATTTTTTGCTGTCCAGACTGTTTCTGTGTTTCATCTTTTTCTCAGTAGTTCATTCTTTGACTTGAGATATGTCATCATCTATTAGTGTGAGAAGGCGGGAGAAGAATTCTTTTTTTGAACAATTTTTTTCTTATGTTGAAGTCATTTGTGCCTGTGGCTTGTATTATTTTCATAGTTAACTGCCTATGAAGTCTCAACCATTGTCAGTATAGTAATTCATTTGCAAGAGTATGTGTGCTGTGCTGCTGGTTTGTCTTTTTCTATGATTTTCTGTCTGATATTTGTGGTTTTTTTCTTTTTCTCTGTAGCTCTAGCCAGTTAGTAGCCCTGAGTTTTGGTTTTCTCTGATTTTCACTCAAGCTGACATTTATGGGAAATGAGAGAGCTTCAGGATATTGGGAAATAAAATGGAATGATTGCTGGTGCTCTGGCAATGATTTATTAAAGCCACTCTCTTTGTCTCTCACTAGTAAAAATTCTGGCAGCATTTACTTTTTTTAACCCAGATAGCCAGAGATTTATAATTCCTAAGAAAAAGTTTGCTGTGTGATAAACTTTGACATTCAAGGTCAAAGCCTAAGAATTAATTCTTTTTAAGATTGAACATATATAGGTTCAGACTAAATTGGGATGGTTGCTCCCATAAATTAGTGAGTTATTTTGCCCTCACATATCTCAAATTCAAACTCATCTATGTTTTCTCAAACAAAATAGCATATGTTCTGCAATAGTAAGAGGGAAAGAAAGGGCACTATCTGGGATTCAGACAGACTCATATTATGTGATTTAATATATAGGAGGCACATGACTCATGGGAAAAGAATCAAGTAGAAGATGAAAATACTTTACAAATATGTGGGATGCCTCCATATCTAGGAAAGGGTATTACTTCTCTTATCTTAACTAATGGAGATTAGCAAACTTCTGGCTATCAGTCTGTACAATTATTGTACTGGATGTTATGCTAGAATTATACCTGGATTTGATTGCCATTGCCTAGACCAAAAAAAAAAAATTCCCATCATGCTCAGAATAAAAAAAATGTATCAAACAAAAATCCAAAGTTCTAGAAGTTAATACGTTGTCACTGATTGTTTTTAAATTGGTTCTATAAAAATAAATAAATTGACATGGCCTGTGGTTTGTCTTAATGCTATAGATGGCCTTGAAGTGCTCCAGGGTGAGGACTGGATTGCTGCTGTTAAGAACCAATAAAACAGTTATCAACTAATGAAGTGGATTTTTCTCTCATTACAACAAATGATTTGACCTCACCCTCCTCTATGTGCTGTTCCCCAGTGTTTGAATCCTAACACCTATTTTGATTTGCTGTTACAGCTTGACCTGATCCTATGTCATACACTCCCCTGCATTTAATTTCCTCCCATTCTGTAACTTTCCCATCTTCAAAGCATCTGACGAAGTGGGATTTTCTCCCACGAAAGCTCATGCGATAAATAAATCTGTTAGTCTTTAAAAGTGCCACTGGACTCTGTTGTCTCCCTCCAGAGCCACTCAAAGTCCAGACCATGGTGCAAAAGCTTCCTTTTCATCATTCACGAGAGTCATGGTGTCGTCCAATAGGACTTTATACAGAGCAATGATCTTCAGTGGGTGTGCTTCCTGAAAATGTAGACAGAGATTTGTGGGTGGACCTGGGGTAAGCAGAACATGCCAGCTTTAATCTATTTGCTTGCTTGCTCCCTCTCTCTCACACACACATATCTACACATTTCTTGGGAAATCTGTAAGAGTGCTCAGTATAGCTGTCCAGTTTTTAGGGATCAGGACAGAGCCGGATTTAGGCACAAAGCAAGTGAGCCATGACTTAGGGTCTCACATTATGAGGGGGCTCTAAATATGTTGGAGGTAAATAAGAATTATCACAATTGAAATTGATAATGCAAATAAGGCTTTTTGCAAGATGTATGTTTTATTTAGTTGTTGGTGGGGTTTTTTTTTTTGCATCTTTGCCTATGTATATATGCAAATATAATGGTTTATCATTTATTTTTTCATTATCCTTTCTGTTATAATGTAATACACTTTTTTCTCTTTATTTTTTATGGTATGGGGCCTCTGAATCTTGACATACCTTAGGGCTTCAGCATGTCTTAATCTGGCCCTGGATCAGGATCATCCTGGATGTCCTCTTTGTTTGTTATGTTCATCAGCAGTGGCAATATTAGTTGTGAACCACTACTGCAGCTCTAGATGTGGCTGCATGAGTGCACATGCACTGTTGTCTGCATCTGTGTAGGTCTTGTGTATAAAAACTGTCTTCTGTAGTATTTGACTATCCTTCAATAAACTGATTGGAGGTGAAAGCCATGAGGATGTGATCTTAACAAATAGGTAGTAGCAGCATGGCTAAGTTTGTAGCACTTAGATGATAAAGCATAGCAAACATCTTCAGGAAGTGAACCCATTAATAATGACAGTACAGATCCAAGAAATAAATACAGTGAAAATATTTTAGTTTAAACATATTCATCCAATACCTTTGCAAAGGTACAGTATGTTTAAGACACTGTTTTGCTTCTTACACTCAGTCAAATTAGATAATTGCATAATTACTTTGACAGAGCTACTCAGGGCTGCTAATTATTTAACAGATACAGACTGTTTACTTGGAGGCAGCATGCTGTGTATTTCACTTGGATGATTTTGTACACCATTTTATGGTCCTGCAATGGAAACTGACAAGATGTGCATGTATGGTTTGATTTTCCCTTTGCTGCAATAGTAAAGAAGGAAATATGCCACTCTATCATCTTACTTCTTGTCATAATAATATTTAGCAGCTACCCAGTATATATCACTTAATTTTTCTATTACATTTACAATAATTAATTTATTCTTCCACTGTCCTTATTGGTTATTATCAGTATTTAATAGATGAAGAAACTGAGGAAGAAAGGTTAAACTTTCCTATCAGATCAGATTATCAGATCTGCTAGTTCATGGAGCTATTGTCCCTCAACATTGCTGTGCCAATGCTAGTAGTCTTTGTCACCAACTGGTCCACTTTTTCCCCAGAAATCACCATACCTCCCTCTATGCAAGAGACAAGTCTCTCCATCAATATTCTTAAAGCTGCCTCCTTATCCTCTCATAAATCTCTCCTCAAAACCTACCTTTGCCATAACACCCACAAATTATTCCCATCTAACATTGATTAGACTAATGACGTCTATCAATCTCTGATGACTTCTTCTGTGCTCAACTTTGTTCATTTTACCTCATCCTCCAACCATTTCTCACCAGCTTGTCTCTTTTCTCCTCTTGCTGTAGCCTGTCTGTCACATAGATTGTGAACTCTCTAGGGCCAGGACTCTTTTCTTTGATACATGTCTATAAAGTGATGAGCACGATAGACCATGAACCCTTTTGATCTACAATGATTTAAATAATAATAATCATTAAATGCTCAAGGCATCCTAGAGAATTAGTTTCTGAGCCAGGGTTAGGGTTTAATCTGACCTGCTACTCAAGCAGAGGCTTCAAGCACTTGACTATACTTTCCTTTTAAAATACTGGATCACATTGTGCCATCTATTTTTCAACAGAATTTCCCTGTGAAATCAATAAATAATCCCACTTAATTATAAATGACTTGATCTGGCTGATAAAAACCTACAGGAGACAAAACAGCAAAACAAACTAATGCAAGTGAGGGGAGTCAAAATATGAGAACAAAATTTATTAATTCATTCAGCTACAGTGAAGAAATAGGGGGCAAAATTAGTGCAGAATAGAATAAGAAAAAGTGAGTACGTTTCCAAAATTTGCAAAATAGATGAAATGTTAAAAATGTAGCTTTCTTGTTTTTAATTTTATATTTTTATCCATTTTCAGTAAAGTCGTGTAAGGATTTCAGTGTAATTTTATGAGCGGATGGGTAATTATTAGCAAGTTCATAAGTATCTGGTAGACAAACACACAGAGAGAAAGCCACTCAAACATTTAAAGAAAACTTGGAGACAAAACCTCAGAATTTCTGTAATAATCTTCCATGAATTTCTAAAAATGGAAAAGAAGTAGCAGTTGAAAAGTTAAATCCCAGTTAAGGTTAAAAGTTAAGTACCAGTTATTTAGAATCATAGCCACCGTAAATCAAGAAACTATTAGCTAATGATCTTGATCCCTCAATCAAAATATTGATGTATATATTAAGGAAATGAATATGTGGGATTGACAAACAGTCCAGGTGAACTGAAAACAGATCATGCAGGAAAACGTAAGATGACTGAAGAAAGTCTGTTTGGTAGTCATCCTATACTTGTCTAGGATCCAAGCACCAGATTCTATAATAAAACTGTCAGTTGTCTCCCTCCCACTCTCAGGAGTTAAATATATCATCTCTGCCATAAACTAGATAGAAAGTGCCACAAAAAATATACTCTTGTTACCAATAAGATCTGTTGCATGAAAGTATGTAAATTTCCCCATATCCGTTTAACACCCGTCATTTTATTCAGTGACTTCTGGTGAATATATAAGAAGGAGGAAACTACTGTCTAACTCTAAGCAAAAAAAAATTCCTGTGTGCAACATAGAATAAGAGTATGGTATAGAGAAAATGGAATATTTCAAAGTACATATTGAATCATTATTAATTATTTTGGTACACATTCTATTAAGATATCGCTAATGTAATTGGAATAGTCGCAGAATAATGGCAAAATATTTAATTATATTTTAAAAGAAAAAATATGCAAAGGTGTGATAAAACAATGTATCAGATTTAAATATTACATTTGTATTCTGACTTGATTAGAAAAGTTCACAGTAAGATATGATTTTATACCAAGTTAAGTATAGTAATTGGACCCACATCAGACTAAGACCATTTATTAGTACCTTATTGTCAGATTCCATTTTTCTGCAGTCATTATCTCAAACATATGCAGCTACTTGTTCAACATCTTTCAAGTCAATCAATATATTTGGCACAATTGAGATTGTTATTCATTGTTGTGACAATAATGATTGATGAGCTCAACTCTCATTAATGTGGCTGTGAAAGCTATATATGTTTACTTTTAAAGATAGGGATGGTTGGTTGGGATGGCCTGTAGGATGGTCCCTCTTTGACAGGAACCAATCAAATGTTTAGCAAGGACCACAGTCTTTGTGTATTTGGGAGGTTTGTCACTGGGGAGGGTCCAGTCTAGGAGCAGAGGTTTGGATTTGAGGAAATTGTTACTAGTGGGTGTGGGAGGGTTTGGCGGTTCTGACAGAGGTGCTTTTGACTCAGCCTATCCATACTATACACCAACTTTTCAGCTACTCACTTCCTCTTACTCACACCAGTTGTCAGGTTTACATGGCTAGTTGTAACTCTAATCCTTTTGTGGTGTCTCTAGATGCACCTTCCCAGGTATCAGGGGTCATGACTTCACTGCTCTTGGCTGGAGTCACACAATATTTCCACTCTTAAACTGGGATCTGGACTCCAGTATCCTGAGGATCAAATGTATTTATTATTATTCCTGTCAGCCTTCATAAACCAATATAATCTTAATCTTGTTTAACCTTAACAGCAGGAATAAAACATACCATAACATGAAAGAAAAAAAACCGTTAAAACACTAGATGGTCTATACCTGTTGATTTTACCTATACCAGGTTGATCTTACCTAGAAGCTTGCCATCCCTTGGCAGAGACCTTTATTGCCTTTCCCAAACAACTGCCACATCCCTAGAAAGAGAGGAACCAGCCAGGCCACGCCCACACCATGGATGCTGTAGTGCCATAGCTATACCGTTGTAATCCTGTAGTGTAGACACACGCTACAGTGACAAAAGGGGTTTTACCATCTCCACAAGCAATGGTAGCCAAGTCAATGGAAGCATCTTAGTCAGGTCTATATTGGGAGTTAGGTTGTCAGCTAAAGCACCCAGAAGAATGGATTTTTCACACCCCTGAGTGCCCTAGCTATGTCAGTCTAAGTTTTAAGTGTAGACCAGGCATCAGTTTCCTGGGCCCATCCTATTGAGCTCAGCAGGGTGCCAGAGATAGAACTTCAAAATGAATAGCTCTTGCATTGTCCCTGGAGTGTTGGCTGATGGGTGGCTCTCTAAAGCCATTGTATGTTTTCCTTCCAGTCACTTCTTGAATTAAACCCATTCATACTATAACCCAACTGTCTTAGGGCACCCTGCCTAAAACATATTGCTGTGGCAGGACAAGCCCCCCTTTCTCAGTCTCCCTCCTGAAGACTCCCCAGAAGTAGTCCAAATTGTCTTCTCAAATACAATGAGAGCCCGTGTGAGATTTATCTATTACAAAAGTTCTTTCCACGTAAATCCCAGCAGTCCCAGCACCATTATCCCCAGCATAGTCCCCCTGCAACTGGCTCTTCAACTGCTGCTGCTCCTCCTGCAACTGGAACCTACACAACACGCTTGCTGGGGTGTGGCTCCCCAGGCCCAGAATTGTTCCTGAATCCTTAGCTCCCCAGTGTGGGGTTTGTCCAACCCATCACAGCTGTGTACATGTAAAGGGATTAGGGTCAGAATATTGTAAAACAGGACTGTTTCCCACCAGAAATGATCTTGGTGGGATGAGAAACAACTCGTCTTTTACAGTCCTTGGCATTAGTTAGAGGAACAGGTTGCCTGTGGGAAGGCGTGGGACACTGGTAACTCCAAGGGCATTCTTTCCTCCTAACCTGTTTATGAAAACAGCAGCAACCGGGCCTTGCCTACTGAGTCTCCAGAACATTCTGGGATTGGATTTAAGGCTGCAACCTAATCACATGCTCCTGCAGCAGGGCTGGCACGGCTGCTCACTGCGGGCAGGGCTGATCTGGGATGGAGGTGGAGACTGTGACAAAGGAGCTTTCAAATTGTTTCGCCCTCTTGTCTTGGTACCACTTCCCCAGTTGCTCCCGTATCTGCAAAGTGGAGTGCTTCCACGCTGTTTCGAGATAAATGTCCTGTAAGTAGCATATCCTTATCTGTGGTGCTACCTTTATCTTGAACTAAACTGTGAAAAAGGGGCTTACACATAAAATATCAAATCCAGTAAAACAGATTTATCCTTCTCAGGAACAGCCTGAAAATGGGAGAAACTTGTTTGCTGCTTTCAAAAGCCACTAAGCAGTTAAAAGTTTTTAAAATATACTAAAGCAATCCTTATGCTACTTCCTTCCTAGGGATGAAAGGACACACGAAACTATTTATTCTGTTTGTACGCATACAAACCCCCCACCTAACAGTCTCTTCTATAAAACAAACTGAGTACTGTGGCACTTTTAAAGACTGACACATTTATTTTTTCACGTGAGCTTTCATGGGCACAATCCCACTTCGTCAGATGAATGAAATGGAAAATATAGCATGTTAGCTGTAAACATATAGCAAAGCAGATGGAAACAGTCCTTAAACAATTTTGTACAGTTGCCCTCCTAATGGAGCTGAGGGGAGCTCTTCCAAGTCATTGGAGCCCAGCAATTCCTCAGTGTCATCAGCTTCCTTTAACTTTCCTGGATCCCTGGGGAGGAGCAGCGCCTCTGGGTTATAGGGGTCCACAGGGCATCAGCTCCAGTCCGCAGTTCCTGGTATTGCCTCCCAGTTGCTAGGGCTGGGCAGGCTAGGTAGGCTCTCAGGTCTCCTAGCAGGTGAGGACGGGGTCCAACCTGTAGTGGAGTCCCAGTCTCAGCTGGCTAGCTGCCTCTGAGAGGAAGCACCTTTCCCCTGTGGCAGCTTAGGCCCAATTGAGCTGCCAGGCTGGCCTCTTATACCTCCCCTGCCTGTCCTGTTCCCCCCCTCCTTTTTCTCAGGCTTCAATCTTGCAATGTCTGGGTCTGTCGGGGGGGGGGTGGGGGTGGGGGGGCATTCAGGCCCTTCCTTGGGCCCAGGCTCTGAGGCAGGCCACAGTTCCTTGCTACACTTCCATTGACCTAAGTGGTGAGACACTTGAGAGGGCCTTAGGACTTCTGTTTACAGAGCTTTTGATTAATATAACTCTAATTGTTTAGAAACCAATGAATCAGTGCAGCCCTCTGGTGTGGGTGCAGTTATAATGGTATAAAGTGCTTCAGCTGTATAGCTTATTTCACTACATTTGGTTTTAATATAGTTAAATCCATACCTGCTTTTAGAAAGGCAATCTGAGGGTTTTAGCATGTTGGCTACCACATTGAGCCTGCTTACACAGAATGTTAAGCTCATATTGCTGAAGGCTTGGGGGAATCAAATAACTAATCTGAAAAGAGCTTGGAAGAAGTGAAATCACTCCAGGTTTGAACATGAATATTCATCAGATCATACTCACCTAAAATAAACAGCAGGCACATCATTATATTGGTCTTTCTCTGGAAAAACTGTCAAGTTTGACATACTGTACACTGCATTTATAACCTGACTTAAAATTATTACGTTTTTGCTGGAAAAATCTTTTCAAGGAACATTAAACAGAACGTTTTAGCAGTTTCCCATTTAATTGTTTTCAATATTTCTAGAGTTCATTGGTGTCAGGCACATAAAAGGCACAAATGTGTAAAGATATAGACTTCCTACTTTGCAGCAAACCACCTCCTCCACTCCAAATGTTAACGATAAAAAGAGGAAAAAATACACCTAACTAACATTCCATCTCCAGTGTGGGAGTGCTAGTTTGAGGAGGTGGCGCAAGGGGCTAGATTAATCCAAAGGACCTAGGCTGCAAATTACCATGTTATTTTGGGGTGGGACTTTTTCAATAGTTCGTTACAGCTTAAATATCATTGAAACAGAGACTAGAGCTGGGTCTCCTGCCATCCATATGAGTGCCCTAAGCACTGAGCTATACAGTCATCCTCTCTTTGTCTCTCTTTCTGGCCCAAGGAATATTTATTTATTTTATACAAAACAGAATGACCTCAACAGGAAATATTGAGAAAATCCCCTTCCCAATACTTCATAACCCAGTGGTTAGGGCTGGCACCTGGGAGGAGGAGGATTCCACATCTGGCAGTGAGGGGATTTGAATGCAGGTTTTCCACATCCTGAGTGGGTTTTTCCACCCACTGGGGCATTGGATATAAGGAGGGCACTGCTGGTACAACCTTCTCCTGGTGTTCTCTTTAGAAAGGACAGCCTTGGCTTAGGCAACTAATTCCAAAAGAGGGTTCACAGCTGTGAATCCCAAATGGAGGGAGGTGCCTCCCCTCCTGTTCAGACTTAAGCCAGGCCTACACTAAAAAGTTAAGTGGGCCCAGCTATGTCACTCTGTGGTGTGAAAAATAGCAGTTAAATTGATCTAATCTCCTGCATAAACAGTGCTAAATTGGTGGAAGAATTCTTCTCTTAACCTAGCTCCCACCTCAGGAAGGTGGATTAACTACAGTGAATGGAGAGCCCTTTTCATCACTGTAGTGAGTGTCTACATTGAAGTGCTGGAATGTGGAGCAATCTGTCTATAAGGGAACGTTTCTTGCTAACCCGAGGTAATTTATGGTTGATTGATGCCTTGAAGCATGTTGGTTTTTATCCCTTAGACATTTTTATTCTTTGTTATGTAACTCTGAGCATTCTTGTTATCTTTATAAATATATAATAGCTTTAAAATAGTACTAAGTTTGCTGCCTCAATGGCATATTCTGGCAGTGTGTTCCACCAGTTAATTATGGATTATGTAAAGATCATATATTTCCTTGTATCTTTTTACATTTTTTTGCTCTTCAATTTAAAATTTATTTTGTTAAATCACACTTTAGCTAAAATAGTTTCCAGTTTCTGCTTAGTAAGACTTATTTTTTTTTGTAAGTCCCTGAGAACAAGCAGTTTTTAATAGAAATGATTAAACAGTTTTAGTTATTGATCTGTAAATAGTGCTGTTAGAATGTAGGGGTTTACTTTGACAGGGCTCTCATGGAAGCTGTAGATCCCAGAAAAGCAATAAAAAACAGAAAGCAGTGTAAGTACAAAAATAGGCTCAAGACAGCAAATTAAAAGCAGCAGAGCACTAAACAGAATCAAATGTCAATAAAAAATGTCTGGACTAATTTTGCCATAAGCAGCCTGTTTTGATTTTCATTCAGGTTTGGTTTATATGAAAGACTATAGTGGAGGTAACTTGAGTTTTGTAGTGGGATAGAGGAGGAAATTCAGGGTGATGGGCCACAAGTTGTAAACTCTGTGAGAGAGCCTTTATGTGTTTATTTTAAATGGATATATGCTCACAAATCCCACAAAATGTAAGTCATCCAGCAGTGACAGTTCTGAGTATGACTAGAGGCTTGAATCGCCCGCCTGTCATGTTCAGCTTCTTCAAAGGCTTTGAACAGAAGTGTTGGAAAGAAAGTGTTAGATGGAGCAGTTAGTCTCATGGGCTATGTCTACACTTAGTAAAATTAGTTTGAATCAGTTAGTTCGAACTAATTAATTTGAACTAATATTAGTTCGAATTAACTGAATTTGAACTAGAAAAAATTAGTTTGAACTAAGCAAGTGCCATTCTTGCTTAGTTCGAATTAGCGATCTCCATGGATTTCAATGGGCTGGTTAGTTCGAACTAAGAAATTAGTTCTAACTAACGTGGCCACATTGCTTAATTCGAACTAGTTCGAATTAACACTTACTTCTAATACCCTATTCGAAGTTATTAGTTCGAATTAAGGAAGCCCTTAATTTGAACTAATTAAAGCCTAGTGTAGCCATGGCTTTAGTTAGTTTGAATTAAGGTTCCTTAATTCAAACTAACTTGCCAGTGTGGACATAGCCATAGGTTTCTTGTGATTCCTCTTGTGTCAGACCGTACAATGGATGTGTTGAGGCTACATCACAACAATCTGGGGAGAAAAGGAAAATACAAAAACAAAACAAAACAAAAAACCAAGTAAGAGAAAGCTTGAATGAGTAAATAAGGAAACAGTGAGCCATAAAAGGGTCTCATACTATGTGATATAATCAAGTTGGCATTTTTTGTCATAAGAATAATGAATTTCATCATTGTAATATGTTTATAGAAATACTCATAACTTTTGAGATTATTCTGATTTTTGTATCTGAATAGATGGATATAAGTAGGTGAGATGATTTCTGCAACTACTCAAGCAATATAAATATCTGTTTCCAAACACTTCACTGAAAATGGATTTTGATTCAGCCAGTTTGGATCCTTTCACTAATTTGCTGTTCACGAATATTAGTTGGAATGAAGTTTTGTTCAGAACTATGTTTCTGAACAGCAAATTTCAGGCCCATGGCTAAAATTTGTTTAATCCAGGAAATGAAAGAAAAGTTTAGGTCAATCAGCCAGGAGTTAGCACCATGTGAGTGTGTGGGCACACACAGAGCTCAACTACTGTGTTTTCAATAGCTGATAAACAGCTCACTTTGGAACTGTTTGAAAATAATCTTTCCAACCCAAAAAATAAAATAAAAAGTTGAAAACTATTAATTAACTGATTTAAGCAACACATTTGTAAAAATCATCTCTTTGTGAATGATTAATCATCAGTAAAAATGGGTACATTCAATAAATTGTTTGCACTGAATTGTTTGAGCTGCTCTATCAGATTCAGTGAGAAATTTGAGAGCTGTCAATTTAAAATCTAGGATTTTGCATAGAAGATGAGAGAGAACAAGAACTCTTATTATTGGGACCGGTGATTTAGCATAAGGTGAAGGGAGGGCAGTGATTCTGTGATATTTCTTTTTTAAGTCAGAAAACTTATAAAGATGGTTTAAGATGTATCTGCACATCACGACTGTTCCTGCGGCCTCTGCAGTGGCTGAAACAGCACAGCAGGCTTCAGGTGAGAGAAGCCAGTGTCCGCACTGCTGTGAGGCTGAGCTGGCATCGTCAATTTATTTATATACTAGCAGGTCGATGTTAAAAAAAAAATCACTGCCACCACCTTATTAATAGCCTTAGCCGAGGAGCCAGAGCTCAGGTAATACGAACCATCCTCAGAGCCCAAGAAGCCTCAGCAAGTTCATTGCTGAGACACATTTATAATGCAGCATGAACCTGTCAATCCTGCACCTTTTATGGGAATTGAGAACTTCTTGATCTCACATGAAAACTGGGTACCTTTCATGAGCAGCAATATTCATTTTAGAGGGAAAGTAAATATGTGAAGCACGCACATGTGTATTCTTAAGGCAGTGTTCTTTCTCTCATATAGTTATAATGAACTTATTCATTACTGCAGACAGTATACTGCTAAATGAAGTATCCTTTCACTCAGCCTTGTATATGTAGGATTCAGCCAATCAAGCAATTCATTTGCCTAGCAGCCTAGCACTTCCTGCTTGTGTCTATGGCTCTGACCTTTGTAAGAAAATCTATACCATTCTCATGTAGGACGTGAGCACAGGAATTGCTTTCTACTACAATCCATCACATTTATGATGGTTTGCTTGCATTCTAATGCTATTAATATTCATACAGCATTAAATATGTCTATTTATCCTTAGCTCTCTTTTACAGGGGATAAACCTAACTCTAGTCTCTCTGCTCATCCCAGCAGAACCCCAGTCCTCATTCCTACTCATACTCTTCCTCTGCTTCTCATGTGAGCAAATGCTTGGGGTGGGCCCTGCCGCATTGTATTCATTACCCCTATCAGATGTTGAAGGTTTTATGCTTTTTTTCCCCCACTGCCCTGATCATCATTCCCCATTGAGACGCTTCTCCCCTGTTGATTTCTGATTTGTTGGGGAGGAGGTGTCAGAAGCTGATAGAAAGGGAACTGAGTTGCTTCTGATGTATAGACAAAATGAGAAGAATGGCTACTGACAGAAAGATGAGATGAGTCGAGGCTTTTGGCAGGTGCCTGTCCTAACTTGCCTCGTCCTTAAATGTATTCAAGGCACAAAGTTACTTTATTTTATGGTATAGTGTTTAATTTTGGAGAGACTGACCTATTTTTTTGAACTTTGTGTGGCTTTTAGGGTGGTCTGGAGTGGGAATGAGGGAGAGTCTTCAGCCACTAGGACTTAAAGCAGCTTTGCACTTTTGAGAGGAGCCAGGCCTGGCTTTCTCTTCTCAATGGCATTGCCACATTAAGGCACTGGTAGCGTAGGTCTGTACCTGGTGTACCACCAGTTCCTTGACTAATGAGATTACAGTTGAATCACAGCTTTCGTTTTTTGGGGGTTTTTTAAAGTAAGTTTCTATCCCTCGTGGTTGTGAACAAAAGCTTGAAAATGTGACTTGGGTGCAACTACTTCAACAATGTCGACTTGAGTTTGCAGAGAGCCTTAACCGATGTCTGAGAGCAGTGGACTAGTATTTTATTGGGGTGTTAACACCAAGATCCATTTCTTGCAGAGGCCCGCCCAACACCACTCAGAGGAGAACTCTGTGAGACAAAATAATAGTACAGTGGCCCTGGCCCATCCATCCAAGTAGATACCCCGGGGCTGCTTGAGTACATTCTAAGGAGCTGCCTTGATGCCATCCATGTCTTTTCACAGAAGGGAAGTGATCTCTGATGCCACTCCTGGATGGGGGAGATGTGTGTTCCAGGATGTTGCCTCTTTGGACATTTGGAAAGAGGCTGCAGCTACTATTCCCATGTCAGGTTGGGGGTGAGGCCACTTAGGGCACTATGTCATAGTATGCCTGGGTCCTGGATTGCTTTGATTCCACTCCACTCAAAAATAATCTCATTCTGCCCTCCCACATACATGCAAAACTTTTCCTTCCACCTGACACATAGTCCCGCCTAAGATTCCTGGAACAGTGGGTAGATCCCAAGATATTAAACAGTGAGTAGAGCCCAAGGCCATAGGCTTGAGAATACAGTCCTGCAGTTATCTGTACACTGTATCCACTCCATATTGGATGTTATGATTGCATATTTTATTTTCTGATGAAGATGCCTAGAGGTAAAGCACAGTAAAATGGGTCCATATTAAAACCCAGTAACATGCACTGTGCCGATAAATTGTGTCAGGAATGTCTTGAATACCATTTTTCTTTTTCACTCAACCTTGAAATTATAGTAATTTGGGCACTTTCATCCATTTGAAAGAGAGAACTCATGATGAGATACATTAATGTTGCCATCATTTGAGTGGAAGGCAGTATTATTAATGCATACTCCACTGCACTTAAGGGAGGAATGGCCAGATGAAATGTTCTGTTGTACAGAAGATGGACAATGACTTTCTAAAGCTTTATGTTCTAAGTTTTAAAACAAATACAGTTATAAAAAACAAAACCCTGCTTTGCAGCACAAATTACAGCAATACCTGCAAGAAAGACAGCATGTTGTCTTCCCAGAGAAGGGTTCCCTTCTTGTTTGCTCTTCAGGAAAGCACTCTAATTCATGCTTAACTTTAAGCATCTGCACATGTCCCAAGTGGGCACATGCTTAAATGCTTTTCTGACTGGTGCCAGAAGAAAGCTGAAAAATTGGAAGTTCTGTAAAATGTTGGAATCCTTTGTTAGTTATTTAAAAGCATTTTTAAAAAATCCTTGCACAACAAAAATACCTGTGAGGATTAGACTGCAGTGAGATCCCAATCCTGACTGGAGCCACTGGGCACTGCCAAAGTACAATTAATGTATAATAGCCATTTGAATTAGAGAAGAGGTAAGCAAAGAACATGACTGAAGGACATTTAGAAATCCTACAGAAACCTGATATAAAATCAAAAAGGAAAGCTACCATTAAATCTAATAAGCAGAACTTCTCAAAAAACGAAATAAAATGAGCAGATGTGAGTGTAACCTTTTGAGACGTCAAAGCAATATTAAATAAATGCTCAGATCAATACTGATAAATGCTGGGTAAATGAGCTCTGAAGAATAAGAATAGGAAACAATTTGAAGTATATGTTTATTCAACTCAATAAATAAATCTCCAGAAATAAAAAAAGATTAAAGAAAAAAAAAGATTTTTTACAAACACCTAAACCTCACAATTGAATGTGAATGTTATATGAAACAATTTATTAAAAAGTAACTTGTAATGGAGAAATGATTGCCCCAGATTTAAAAAAAAAATCAAGTCAGCACGGGCAACATCAGTATAATTGGTATTTCAGCTGGAAAGGAATTGCCCAACCCAAATAAATGTGCAGAGAATTTTTTGACTAATTTACTCAAGCTGAAAATAAAGTGACCCCTAATATAATGAGAAAAGATTTTTTTTTCACATGTAAATTGCAAATGGGGAGTAAAGCATGAGATGTGTTTAGGAATTTTTACTTTATTTTTTGAAAGTATTAATAAATTCTAAAGGAATATTTAGCCATCAAGGGCTTAGTCCTTGAAAGCAGGAATCATTGAATCATGAATGATTGCAATGTTTCTTCTCTGGCTCCATGAAGTGGGGCCTGGAAATGAGAAGTGAGTGGAATGCAAGAGTTTCACAAAGAAGGCCTAAAAAATGTTCTGCTAAAACTGTGAATCTAATACTGGAACACTAAGCTAGTTCTTCATCAACGTGAGGAAAAAAGGCAGTCACACCTTAACCTACTCATAGAGAAAGTAAATAATAATTATTAATAGTAAAATAACTTTGTGTCCTGTTAAATTTACCACTTTCTTCCTCACAGACCACTGTCAGTATCATGCTGGTGAAAAGAAGAGTGTGACGAATGGTGGGTCACATACTCCCAAATGTATTACAATCTATATATGGGACAGGAACCTCACTAAGTTTCAACTCGTGAAGTTTCTTCTTAATGCTTGCTGTTAGCAGCATCTTTGCCAGCCCCCACACACCTCACTGATAGTCAGCAGATTTAATTCTTGAATACATAGATGTTCTGAGATCCGTATGGGGAAACCTCCAAAAAGCAGGTGTATGTGCAATGGAAGCCCATTGCTTCCACAATACCTCTTAAGATTAAATGTCTTCTATGACTTCCACGTTGCCATTTTTGTGGTTCCATCCAAAGGCCGCTGAGGTTGTCGTGACTCAGAGGGAAGTTTACTACTGGTCCCTCCAGTAGCAACTGCTTAGGAGATTTCTGACTGCTCTTGACAGGAGTATGCCATGGAGAATTGGCTCTTCCCTACTTCACCCCATGCTGTGGTTCACTAGTCATGGAGACTTGCACAGTATCAGGGGGCAGGATGCATGTGAGCCTGCTTCACCCTCCTCAGGTCTTTCTGTATGCTAACTCACTTTATCACTGTCTACACTGCATATTGTGGGACAACAAATTCCAGCTCTTTCTCACAAACAAGGAAACAGCATTTACACCAAAGATGAAACCACATTAAAATTGCTGTCTCTAAGCACAGTCATTGCTGGTAGAGTCATAGCACATAAGACATGACCATCATAGAATAATAGAAGATTAGGATTAAAATGAACCTCAAGAACATCACCTAGTAGCTCAACCTTCTGCTCAAAGCAGGACCATTATTTACTGTTTGATTCATTAACACAGCAATATATGATTTAAGTGATAATATAGCTTAATCAGTTATACAAAGAAAAATAAATCCCCAACCAAGCCTATCAGCAAAATTGAGATAGAAAGCTGTTAGCAATACTTTGTGAATTTGGAAGAAAGAATATGTATGGGGGGAAAGGTTACCAGGAAACTTAGACTTTGCCTTTTCGTACTGTCTTTTTCTTGCTCACAGCTGAAAAATTATTATCCAGGAGAGAGAGAGGAGGGTTTCTACTCTGAGCACTTAATACTAAGACCTTTATATTTACTTGGGGTTTTTTAAATTTATTTAAAAAAAATGAGTAAAACATTCTGATTTTCCCAATATCCAACTTTGATCCAAATGGGAGACTGACAGTTCACAAAGGTGAAATCAAGGTTGTGAATGTCACAAACCAAATATTTTTAGTTTTAATGTGGTTTCTCTTAAATGGGCCATTACTAAATGAGACACGTACAGTGTGTGGTTCTATTTCCTGGTTTGTTTGTTGGGTGGGAGCTGACCATGTCAAATTATATCGGTTGATAATACAGCAACCAAATAACAAGTAAGGGTGCTTTACATTTCTTTTGTCTATGCCCAAGAACTTTAGGACCTATAATTTATTTGCATCAATTCAACTGGTGTTAATTAACTTGTTTGTATGTGTGTTTGAAAAAATGTAAACACATTCTTGGATCCAAAGAGTGTATTATAAAACACAACAAAGAGCAGCAGGGAGGTAATTCCATCTAAAGCTTCATTCCCATGTTTTATGATGATATTGTCAACATTTCTTGATGGAGTTATTTCCTTGCATCTTACTTCAGCCCATACATCATTTTCTATGGGCTGTTTGAAATGTAATTAAAAATGGATGCTGTTTATCTGCCTTCAATGCCACCAAGAACTGTGTGTTCCTGTGAACAAAATATCTTTTTTGTTTTATATCTATTATTTCATTTGACTAATAATTGCCTAGAAGTTCATTATGCAGAATTTTTTTCTTTTGATTTTTGCCTTATTCTCATTACATATCTAGAACTAGCTGATGACCCCAATATATCCATACTATTTTATTAACAATTGTGTACAGAGACTACTACAAACAAAATCCTCTACACTAAAGCTAAATCTTATTCAGCTCTTGGGCTGTTTCTATTTAGATTTTACAAAATACATAAAATTAACATCTAAAAACAATTAAATCTTTCCTGGATCAAATTGGGAAACCAAATTCTTTTCTCCTTGTGCTAAATAAAGATTATCTCTGTAAGTATGTACAAAACATTTGGAAGAAGAAAAAAGGACTATGTTGATGCTGAAAAATGTACTGTGCTACTATTTGTAGATTAGAAATAATTTCTTTGATAGGGCGTGGCTTTCTGATTGGAGCTTCTTAAACAAATGCTTGGGTTTCTTAAATATGAAATAAAATAACTCCTACTAAAGAACAGAGCTCCATGTACTTATTGCTATTTTTTCTTAGTTGTAAACAATTTTCCTGTGAAAAAGCTGAATAAATCTATTTTGAAATATACATGACATTGTTTTCTACCAATGACCCTGAAGTAATACAGAATTTACACTTCAGTGGTTGCCTTCCTTGGGACTGACAGGTAAGTAATGCATTACACTTGCAGAGCCAAAGGAGGTGAAGTATGCATCTATCTGGATATGTTTTCATTTAGCTATGAGGGTAGAATAGCGATAGCAAAATTTATAGCCCATGTAAGTTTTTTAGCTGGATTCTTGCTTTGACTCTTGCAGTCTGTGGTTTGAAACAAAGTATTGATTTTATGTACTTTTTGCCATCTTTAATCTGACTATTGAGTCATTGTCACTGTTATATGAATAATGAGCAGCAGTGCCCAAAGGATGAGACTTAAAATTGATTAATAGCTGATGGATTAAACTTGGAAGGAGAGAGTTTGCCAGTTGATATATTGGGGTATAAGGAGGGGTGTTGCTTTCAGTAAAATAGCACAATTATTTTCTTATCTTTTCTCTCTAATGAGCTGGGAGATCATTTCTGCTTTCACAAATCAGTTAAGAGACTAGCTATAACATCTGTCTTCAAAGCTAAACCCTGCCTTGACTTATGCAGGTAGCAGAGGCAGCAGAGGATTAGCACAGTGCAGGATAGGTCATGGCGGCACTGCAGAGCTCATTTTACTGCTGCTCTGTTATGGAGCAACATCAATCCTCAGTCAAAATATACTACACACTGCTAGTCTAGAGGCTGAGAGATGCATCAGACTCCTTAACCAATAAACCAGGCCCCCATGGGATTATCAAGAGAGTGACATTCTGCCTTATTGCTGCTTTTTTTTGTTTTATTGGTGCTGAAGGGCAAAATGACTCCCTGCATCCTCTTCCAACTCCAGCTCATACATACAGCATAGGGCAGCTTTGTCACAGTGTGGGGACACGAGTAACATGGGGCTAGCTAGTGATACCTTTACAATGCATATTGCAGCTTACTGCACAAGTAATCGTACGGACTTCAGTGAGACTATTCATGGAGTGAAGGTACTATCCAGGGTGGGTAAAGTGGGTATTACAATATTTCCCAGAGTAAGAAAACAGCAATTGACTAGCAGTCATTAGGCAAACATAAGCCTGTGCATTTAGATCACCAAGAATATGCCCACTTGTAAGACATTTTTCTGTTTAGTTCCTGCAATGGACCACAGACTAGCTGCATGGTCAGACGCCATACTGTTTTCAAAACCAGATGACACGGCAGATGTCTTACAAGTGCCTCATTAAGGTCCAAATTGTACTTTGACTTATACAGCCATTCAGGGACGTAAGTGGGACTGAGACTCCATCCCTCCTTCATGGCCTCCCCACATCTCATTGGCAGTCACAGAGGGGAAGGTTTTCACTCCACACCTTTCTCCTGTCATTGCCATTGCCAAGGGTTAGTAGCAAGTTACTTCTCCAAGGGTTAGGAAGGGACTATGCTTTTCTGATAATCCACTGTCAATCTCGATGGTAACAGCCCTATAAGAGACCTGCTTAGTGGGGGCAATATATGGGTATGGTAGAATCCAAACTAAATACATTTTAAAACAATCTTCACTTGCTTTGCTCAATATCTGTTAAACTTTCAAAAATGATGGGTGGTCTTTTAAGCATTTTATGTCAGTTGTCGCCTTATAGCATCTAGTGTATATTTTTATAGCTTGGGAGAGTGAGCTTATAGCACCAGATGGTAGATTGAAGAGCAGTTGCCTACATATCAAGAGACCTCAGTGAAACAAAATGCTATGTTTAGTCTCAGCAGGATTTGATTGAAATTGATACGTCAGTGAACATCGATTGCAGCTGATATGCTGAAATCGACATTAAAAATGATCAATCAGTGACGGTCAGTGGGAGTGCAGCCTGTCCCTATTGTGCCTGCAGGGATTCAGTATCTACCAGTCCTCTGCAGCCCCATTGTCACAGATCTGCTCCCTTGCTCATAGACTCTAATCTCAGAATGAAACAATATGATCATCTAGTCTGACCTCCTGCACAATGCAGGTCACAGAACCTCACCAGTCCACTCCTGTAATAAATTCCTAACGTATGACTGAGTTATTAAAGTCCTTAAATCATGGTTTAAAGACTTTAAGGAACAGAGAATACACTCCTGTAACAGCAGAGCTGCATAGGATTTCCTGAACTGCTTCTCCTTCAACTGTTACCTTGTTATAGTAGAGAGGATTATGTGTTCTATTGACCCTGAGAACTATGTCGTCCAGAGTTCTGTATTCCTGGTAAGGTCACTCTTGGTGAACAGATCTGAAATCAGGTTCCAGATGAAGCATGGTCCAAACCTTTAAAGACCTCAGTGGTGGAACAGGTGTATTTCAAAACATGCCAGTTCTCGATGGCTGTGAAGGCGGATGAGGGCTGCAGCAGGATGGAGACATCTAGTTGTCTTGGATTTTCCTGATGCAGGGTTCAAGACTCCATTATGTCAAGTTTGTGAAGTTGCCGCCTGTTCACTGGCTCCCCCAAATTAAAAGATTTCACACATAAGCCTCTGCCAAGGTTGTTAACATCTCCTATTAACAAAGTCATGCAGCAATGGATGAGTGATGGCTGTGACAGAAGCAGTAATCCCTGGGGATCCCTACTCACAAACCTGCATGCATGTGGCAAGCATGTGTTAGTTATCTTGTGCTTGGACTTGTAAGACAGAAGTGCATTTCGGCATCTGGGGAAAGAAAGAGTAAGGAAAGTTAACTCTAACTGCATTCTTCTGCTCAGTAAATGTGTAGACCATGATTTGCTTATAACAAACACCATCTTTAGACAGAAGGACAAATATAAGAAAACTTGGAAGTATTCAGTTTATGAACACTGTCATCTTCTCGACTATATAATTGTCAGAGCCCATGATTGTACTGATGTCCAGAGTATATGACCTATGAAAGGTATGGATGATTGCTGGACCATCATTTAGCCAGATCAATCATAAACATATGGGTGGCATCATAACACTGTCAATAACTGAAAAGAATTCAGAAGATATTTAACATCAAGGCACTTTAAAAATCTTGCTAGTGAGGAAATACTTCAACAGAGTCTCATTGAAAGGCTCTCTGACTCACCTGACAATGCCAGTAACACCCAAACACATTGGGAAAAGTTCAAGACCATTATTCACAAGCTATGTACTGGATTGGTTGGTTAATCCATTTACTGCCATCAAGATTGGTTTGATGAGAACAAGGAGGGAATCTAGCACTTATTCATCAAAAGAGAATGGCAAAATTAACCCTTTAACTGGGGAAAATGAGAAATTTACCATCAACTTAAAGCTGTAGCTCAAAGGAGGCTGCATGACATGAAAAATCAGTGGTGCCAAGCAAAGGCCATGGGGATCCAGAGTTTCACTTATCAACATGACATGAGAAGCTATTTTCAACAACCAAAGCCATCTATACACCACATTCAAATGGCATAACCCCCTTGTGTTACCAGGACAGCTCCACCCTTCTTAAGGACAATGTAGTCCTCAAGCAACATTAGAAGGAGCATTTTGAGATTCTATTGAACTGTGAATCTGAAATGTCAGCTGCCACTATCAAGTCTGTGTCTCAGTATCCAGTAATAGAACTTCTTGCTGACCTCCCATTTTCTGAAGTAGTTTGGTGTGCCATCACTTGGACTAGCAGCAACAAGGCTCCAGGCTAAGATGGCATCCTTGTAGGAGGTCTTCAAAGCTAGTGAAATAACACTTATGAAGAAACTTTATCAACTTCTGAAAAATATTGAGCATTACCCTTACCTTGGTAGTCACCTCTCCCACTCAGCCAATCTTGATGTGGAGATAAAACATAGGATTTGTTGTGCCAGCTCATCCTGTAGAAAATTGCTCCACAGTGTCTTTATTGACAGAGATCTGTGAATGGAGATTGTAGATCCTCAACTACAATGCAGTTGTCATCCTTACTCTTCTTTATGGGTGCAAGACATGGGTGATATATCAAAGCTATTTTAAACATCTGGAGTGGTACCAACAGTGCTGCCTTAAGAATCTCCATATCAGACAGACAGATCATCACATCAATGCCAGCTTTCTCTCATCAGCTAACATCACCAGTGTTGAGGTGAAGATTATGAAACATCAACTTTGCTGGCTGGTCATTGAGTGCGGATGGTTGATACTTGTCTTCAGAAGCAAGTCTCTTTTCTCAACTTAGTCATGGTAAGAGGACCAATTGAGAACAGAGGAAATACTACAAGGACACCCTGAAAATATATCTTAAGAAGGGAGGCATTGACCTCATGAATAGGGAAGAGTTGGCTGGCAATAGAATGCAATGGTGTCATCTCATACATAAGAGGTCAGCTCATTTGGAAGAGGCTGAGAAAAGGCAAGGAGGAAGGAAAGTGTACAGTGTTCTGACCAGTTCAACCACCAGCCACATATGTGGAAAATCTGCTGAACACTGATTGAATTCCTCAGCCATCTTAAGGCTCATTAATAACTTCCACCCTGGCATCCTTGTTTCGAGGGGTAGCTGCTACAACCAACACCCTGTCCTGCAAGTGCAAAGTGTTGGGGAGGCTGCAATCCTGGCAGGGGAAGTTAAGACCCCTGTTCAGGGCAGCAAGGCAGAGAATAAGTCCCCTGCCTGGGGGAGGCCATCTTGCTGCTGAATAGCACCTACTACAGGACAGAGCCATTCAACAGTGGAGTTGCCTCCTCCAAAGTTAGGGGCTCATCATCCTCCTTGCATCCTGGCTCCATGTCTCTGCTCTACTCTCCCAGGATCACAGCCTTCCCCATACTTCGTGCCTGCAAGATTGGGTGTCATTAGCCCTGCAGCAATTCAGGGAGCCTTCTGCAACCCCATTGTCTAGGACAGTGGAACCCAAAGATTTTCCCTGTATGACCCCATTTTCAAATGTGTTGTTTCCCACAACCACAGGCAACATAGACATTACTGTTTAAAAATGGTGTCCTTGAAGCAGTGTGACCTCATGTGCACTGTACATGCAAGGTGAGGCCACAAGGAGGATGCCATTTTGCTTTAAAAATGGTATCCTCTGGACTGCATGAGCTCAAACACATACAGTGTGAACAAAGTCATCCTGCATGGAGACCACTGTTTTGTGGAGCAAAATAGCATTCTGCATGCAATGTGACATCCTGTTTATGGTGCATGGTCCACTGTATGGAGGAAGCCATTTTGTAAAATGGTGAATGAGCAGTG
The DNA here is from genome assembly GCA_007922175.1 of Pelusios castaneus. Lineage (NCBI taxonomy): Eukaryota > Metazoa > Chordata > Testudines > Pelomedusidae > Pelusios > Pelusios castaneus. The sequence continues at coordinate 3,890,010 of ML685831.1, forward strand.
GTTAAAGTAAGCCGGAATGCACTGGAACACCATTCTGGGGCCCACAAATTTGATGGGGCAGCGTTCCAGGGCCCAGAAGTACAGAAGACTCTGGCGGAATGCTTGTTCCGCCCTGCTCTGCAGCCCTCAGGTCAGCTGAGCCGCGATCAGGCTGGGGATTTTTTAAATCTCCCGCCCTGAGCATGCTCAGAAAGAGCATGTTCAGGGTGGTGGGAGGGCCTGATGGGGAATGAGAAGCCCGGGGGGGACTCGGGGAGGGCCCGGCAGGGAATGGGAGGCCCAAGGAGACTTGGGGAGGGCCGACTGGGGGGACTCGGAGTGGCCGGCGAGGAATGGGAGGCCCGAGGGGACTTGGGGAGGGCCGGCCGGCGGGAGCTTGGGAAGCTTGCAGAGAAGGGGAGGGTCGGCCGGGGACTCAGGGATTCTTTTCAAATCTCCCACCCCTGCTGGACAGCAGAGGCAGGGTTATGAAAGTGGGAGAGGGGAAGGGAGCGGGTCAGTGTCTAGCCACTCTCCAGTCTCCACTCCAGAGAAGTAAGTCCTGTGCTGCTGGGGTTTGGGAGCTGGACGCTCCAGGCATAGGCTTGGAGTGGGAAAAGGGGCTAGAGGGAGCCAGCTGGAACAAGTGGGGGGGCTCGGGGGCCAGGTGTGGAATGGGGGGTGGGTTCTTGGCCAAGTGCTGGGCTGGGGGAGACGTGCAGGGCCCAGGGGAAGGGAAGGGGAAATAGTGTGGGGAGGGGGCTTCCCAAGCCAGATGAGGGGGAAGGAGAATTGGCCTGGCAGGGAGGTTTAATCCAGGATTCTGTGGAGTTTTAATTTTGTTCTTTAAAAGTGCCATAGGACTCTTTGTTTTGGTAACATTTGTATCACATTTGAAAAGGTGGCCAGTACAAGGTGCATGTGAAGCAATGAGCTCGTTATCAGGTGTGAAAACTCGCTGGCACCCATGATAATCTGTGAACTTCCAGCACCTCAGAACCCTTAAGCATTGTAATGTAATGCTGGGATGCTGGCATTGTTTCCTAGCTCAGGTGTGTCAATTGGCACTCATGCAGGCCAGGATGAGTGCTTGCTACATATCCCAAGGGGTATCCTTTAAAAGTGCCATAAGATTCCTTGTTTGTTTTGTTACACTTTTGCATCTCTGATAGGGATTTACTTCATTTCCACAATTGTGTTGTATTGCTTAAATGGCTTGGGAAGCACTACAAAGTGTACATCATCATTTCTTGTGCTCAAGCTCCAACTGGGTAACCGTGTTAGTTTAGTTCAGAAAAACAAACAAGCAATCCTCTAGCGCTTTTAAAAACTAACAAATGTATTTATTGCATGAGCTTTCATGGGAGAAAATCCCACTTTGTCAGACACTTTAAAAATGAATATTAAGAGTCTGGCAAAGTGGGATTTTCTCCCACAAAAGCTCATGCGATAAATAAATTCGTTAGTCTTTAAAAGTGCCACAAGACTCCTTGTTTATTTCTTATGCTGTTTAACTTTTTTAACTGTGTTAGTTTGATATGCTGGCTACTAGCTCACAATCTTTTAAGTCACTATGTATAGCTGAGAATGAAGCACTTAATATATTTGTTTAATATCCATTGTGCTTATTCCTGAAAAGTCAGGGAAGTGAGTTTTTTTGTTTAATTTCATTGCATATCTCTGCCTCAGTCTGTGGTTATGACAGCAGGTTTTATGAGTGTGTGTGAGAGAGATTTGTGTCTCTCTCTAAGCTGCAGTGAAAGATAGGTCTTGCTGCAAACAAACAGTATTGTTTGTTTTAACAACAGACTAATAATTATCTTTTGTGATGAGTGGGGGAATTTATTGCTGTGGAACCATTTATGCTGGTGTGTGGTGTTACTGGAGCTAATTCATGACTTGCCTTTGATTTAGAGTGGGGGAAAGATTTGGGAGTGGGTAAGAAAGGGAGACTAACAACTAAACAGGCAGCATGTGGTCTTGGCAGAACAGGGAATGAAGATGGAGAAGGCGTGTCTCCTCCTGACAGCTCCTGCTTTACAAAGATGCTCCAGGAATAGGAGATTGTTCCCATCCCTGGGTGCGTCCCAGGGTCTCTGACACTTACCTCTCTTGCTCTCTGTGTCTGAGCAGAGATGAAGATGAGCAAATGATATTGTCAAATACTAGATTTAGAGAAAAGAGGCCTCTTGATCTGTTCTCCTCCAAAGCATCATCTTCATGCATCCTGGTGCATCCAGGCTATGGCTTGGTTAAATCACAGTCTCAGTCATTGCAGGTATATATATCTTTCATCTTCTTTCTGGGAAGCTTAATCTGCCAGTTAAGCAATTTGCTGAGGCTTGTTTTGCTGTCATCATGTAGAAATCTGCATATAGGGAGGATACTTGGGATTTAGGCCTGAGCTTTCAGAAATATTATTTGTCTTTCCACTTCTTGTGGATGGGGGATTTCAGCTCACTATAATATGCACTACAAATCTCTGATGGTGTCAGAATTGCCCATGCAGTACAGCAATGGGACAGAAAATGGAGTAGATAGAAGACATTGAGGTTTGCCTGGCTCTGTATATTATTAAGGGTGAGCTAACAAGGGGGCATGGGATAAACAGGGCATTATTTTATGCCAGGTGATGAGGACACATACTACTATAAGAATTTTAATACATACATCTTTGTTAATACATTTCATAGAGTCTCAATTAACCTGCTTTGGGAAATATTCCAGTCACAATATTTTAAATTCCACTGCATTGCTATCAAAATCTGAACTGTGTGCCCCGTTTTTGAAGCCTGTGGCTGTCAGGCCTCCAAAAATACACGTGTTGATATCATCAGTGTTTGAGAAATAAAGGCCAATTCATTTTATAGATAACCAAAACTGAGGGTTATTTTGTACCTTTCCCTTAAATCTGAATTGTTTTAGAAACTCAGGCTGTCAGAAATCTGCTGCTTGTTGTTTTGTATTTCATTAGTTTTCAGTGCTTTAAATATAGGCTTTCTCTGCTGAGTCAATCCACAGTAGAGCTATTATTTTTACTCTTCTACACTTTAATTCTGATGTAGAATTTGTTTCAAATGTTACTATACATAATTATCAAAGAGTTAGGGATACATTTATATAAATGAAATATTTTATATTTTGGGTCTCTTCTCGTGTTTTACTGGAAAAAAAAGTATGAAGTAATGAATCTGAGTCTGAATTGATTTGGTAAGTAATGGATTGGTGAGGCTAGTGATACAATACAAATCCTGTAATTCACTGGACTGAGTTATTGTCCTTTTTTTCCCCCAATACTCTTGAACCAAGGTGTTTAAACTGAATTGTTCTTGTTGGTGGGGTGGAAATTATTGAAATCTCAGTGGAATTCCTCAAGGGCCTCCTTTCCATGGGTGCAGATGATGGTGTCTGAATAAAGATTTGGGCTGGTTCACTCATTATAAAAGGTGATTTTCTCCCTTTTTAATCTTCCCTCTTTCTTATCTGTTTAAATCAAAACAACTTGCTTGGTTTGCTGAAAAAGTTTGAACTGACCCTATGACTTACCCTTCTCTGCGTTTATATTTTCCCCTACATACTGTAGTTTCCATTTCAAGCATCTGATGAAATGGAAATTTACCCACGAAAGCTCATGTAAATAATAAACGTGTTGGTCTTTAAACGTGTCACAGGACTCCTTGTTTGTTTTGCTGAACAGGATTAACACAGCTACCCCTATGGAACTTGTTGCTAGCAGTCACAATTCAGCTACTCCTGCTACTCTTCTTGGAAGGCTGTTCCAGAACTTTGCTCTGCTGATGGTTAGAAACCTTCATCTAATTGAAATCCAATTTAAAGCCCTTGACCAATTTATATCTATTTTTTCTTGTGTGTACATTTGCACTCAATTTAAATAACTCTTCTCCCACCCTGATATTTCTTCCTCTCATATATTTATAGAAAGCAATAATATCTCTCCTCAGCCTTCTTTCAGTTACACTAAACAAGGCAAGTTCTTTGAGTCTCCTGTCATAAGGTAGGTTTTCCATTCTTCTGATTATCCTAGTAGCCCTTCTCTGCATTTGTTCCAGTTTGAATTCATCTTTCTTAAACATGTCAGACCAGAATTAGACACAGTATTCTAGATGAGGTTTCATCAGTGAGTTATATAATAGTACTAACACTTCCCTGTCTCCACTGGAAATACCTCATCTGATGCATGTACAACGCAAAGTTTCTGAGACACAAAGTATATTTTTTCCTTCAAAATAGATTATATCCTAAAGCAGGGTTGTCCAGCCATTTTGGGTGAGGGGCCACATTGCAATTCTTTTTGCAGTTGGGGAGCCGGTGAGAACTTTTGATAGATAAGACATACAAATCAATCTTATTAATAAACTTTAATAAAATAGTGATTAGTGTGATATTTGGCATTGCTTTTGTTTGCACAAATTGTCAATGTCTGCCCGCACACTTGATGTAGCAATATGGAGTATTCCAGATAGATGTCCATCTGTCAGGAGGGATCTTGATTTTGTTTTGATGTTTTTCATTCTTGAAAAAAAGCTGTTCGTAGCAATATGTGCTGCCAAACAGTGCAATGAATTGACAGGCATGTTTTGATAGCTCTGAATAAGACTCCGAGGGAACATATTTACTAGAAAATATCAGAAGGTCATGCTCTGCAGACGCTCTCTTGATGTCTCTATCACTTTGGATTTCAATTAGTTCCAGTTGGGACTCGTCACGAGCATTAGTGGCATCCATTCCAAATGGATCTGCAAACAGGTTCATTTCTGTTAAACTGTAACATTGACAGGCTTTGAGTCCTTCAGTCAGAGAATTTTGACTATTGGATGCTAGATCATCTACTCTTCTAGCAATGGTCTGATGTGAAAGGCTACATTTCTCGACCATCGACATTTTGTCAGGTCATGCTACAAATGTAAATATGCCCAAGCACTGTTTCACAAAATCCTCGTCAGACAATGGTTTACCTCTCTTGACTATAACTTCGGCTATCAAAAAAACAATCTTGGTTGCTGCCTCAGAACTCTGGTTTGCAGCTTTGAAGAAAGACTTTTGCCTGATAATGTTTTGTTTCAGCACATTCACTCGATCGATTCTCACCTGACCCGTCAAATTTACTAGCGTGTTTTGTGCAATGATGGTGCTTGATATTATATTCCTTTAAGACAGCTACTTTCTCCAGACATATCAGACAAGATATGCTTCCATTGTGCTCAATAACAAAATAATCGCTGGTCCAAGACTCCTTGAAGGCTCGACATTCTGAATCAATTTTTCTTTTCTTGCCTCTGATCATGGGTGCTGCCATCTTTGTCTTGGCAAGTATTCAATACTTGGCAAGTATTGCTGTAGCAGAGAAAAAATTACCATAGGTGAAGTGAATTTTAAACAGTCAAAAAATAAACCGGTTTACAAACTCAAACTTACATTTCATATCTAATCATCAAATAATATCCATCCTCTCTACAGCAACTAAGTGTCACTTTCATAACTGTACACAACAGGTTTTCACTTGTTAATTAAATCATATTTTGTGAAAACTTGTGGAAAAACTTTTTTTTTTCCCCAGGAAGCCTCACTGTATACAGAGGACAAGAGGGCAGGGGTGTCTGTGTGCGGGGGCAAGGCAGACCATGGGGAGCAAGGCAGGACAGTGGAGCAGGGCAGGACAGGGGAGGGGAAGAAGGTGAGGTGGAGGGAGCAGAGCAGCTGGGTGGTAGGACTCAACTACTTCCTGACAGGGACCCTACCAGCTCTGCTGTCCTCACTTCCTGCCAAGCACTGCTCAAGGAAAGGAGAGCAGTGCCGGGGCGAGGGTGAGGAGAACAGAGTCAGACAGACAGGACAGAAACCCTGGCAGTTCAGCGGGGGTCACACGTTTTGGCACTGGGCATCTTTGTACCAGAAACATTGATGGGTTGTAATTTCTGCAGAAGAGTTTTTGCCACTATAGGTCAGGGGAAGGACGTGGTGCTGGAGTTAGGGGTGTGGGAGGAGAACAGAACTGGGGGGGATGTCCAGGTGAGGAAGTAGCTGGGTCCCGCCAATCAGCTGTACTGCTCCCCTGCCCTTTCACCCTCCCAGAACTACCACAGTTTCTGTCCTGTGATTGTCCCCCTGTGTTCTCACCCCCACTCAGCACTGTTCTCCTTCTACTGACCCGTCTGATTCCACTTTCCTTTCCCCCTCAGGCTGAGTTCTCTCTCCTTCCCCTGACACCAGACTGAGCACAATGCCAGCTCAGCTCACACCCCACCCCACCACCACACAGCACCTTGTTGGCTCAGCTTTTTTTTCCCCCGCACCTCCCACCCCCAGCAGGCTGTGGCTTTGCCCTCCTTCCCCGGCTCAGCTCTCTCCCTCCCACCCAACCAAGCACTGCTGCCGAGAAAGCATGCTACTGCTGCCCCAAAGCACCCTCCCTGACTGAACCGAGCATGTTGCCAGCTCGCTCAGCTCTCCTCCTCCCAGAATCCCACCCAACCAAGGATGCTGCTGCTGGTGACTGGCTCAGTTCGCCCACCCCCCACAGAGCATGCTGCTGCTGCTGCCAGCTGACTCAGCTCTTCCCACCCAACCAAGCACGCTGCTGGCTTGCCCAGCTCTGGACAACCCCCTCTCCTCCCCACACACATCAGTTCCCTAACAGAGCATGCTACTGCAGCTGGCTAGCTCAGCTGAGTCAGCTCTTGACCTGACCCTGCTGGCTCTGCTATCCTCACCCCCACCCGGCACACCACAAGCTCACTTTCCTTTCCCCCAACACTCCACCGCCTCTGCTCTACCTCCTGTCCCTCATCACCTCCCATTCCCCCTGCTATTTCCCCTTCCCCGGGATCTTACTTTGCCAGAGCTCAAACGGGGAATCCAGTCACTAGAATCCATCCATAATCAACCAGCTGCTTCACCTGAGCTCGTGGTGCAAACAATAGGTGGGAGATTTTAAAGGCAACTGTGCAGGGCACTCCCCCTTTACCCATCCCTTCCTCACCCTAAAGGGACTGAATCCTGCCTCTAAACAGCTCTATGGCCAGGCCACGCCTCCCTGCAGCTGTGCACAGGCTGGGAAATTGAAAAGGGCCTGGCCAACCCCAGCTCCCAGACTCATGTGGCAGCACTCTGCAGACCAGATGAAAGCCCTTGGTGGGCTGGAGTCTGGCCCACGGGCTGGAGGTTGGACACGCCTATCCTAAAGGGACTGAATTTGTTGTGATGGGAAGTGATGCTAAAAGGAACATTTAGGAAGAAACGGTACCATTTGAAACTCAGTGAGATTCGTTCCTAATATATAGATTTCACTACAGTAGAATAGTATGTGACCCACTATTAATAAAGCTATTCTTTTATCAACATGATATTGACAATGGTCTGTCAGAAAGGGAATGATGAGTTTAATGGAACACAAAGCTATTTTGTTATCTCTAGCTGGGTTAGGGTGTTGTTGTACTTGTACCTGGAATTTCTTGAGTAGGTGGTGCACTAGTTTAATATGCCAGGATTAGATTCACAGCTTTCTCTGAAAGCACAGAGGACTTTTTTTGGTGCTTTTGTCATGAAAATGTTTGCATGACATCAAGATTGAACAAAGGAAAACTAAACTTGCAATAAATGCATCATACTTTGCTAAAATGGGGGGTTAAATTCACCAGAGTAACCTTTCAAAGACCCGACAGCAGTGCTTTTTTTCTGCCGGAACGCACCGGAACGGCGTTCCGGCACCTTTTTTTCCCCGCCGGTGCTCCCTCCCAGCTGTGCAGGCTGGGCCGGGCTGGGGAGATTTAAATCTCCCGCCCTGAGCATGCGCAGTTACAGCGTGCTCAGGGCGGGAGCGGACTGGCCGGCAAGCAGCTCTGCCGGCCGTCCCTGTAGTTCCTAGCCTCCGGCCAGGTAAGGGGGCTGGAGGGAGGCCTGGAGAGGGGTG
>ML685831.1:3898318-3928746 GCA_007922175.1 Pelusios castaneus
TTTATGACACGACGGACATCAATAGGAGTTCCGGTACCTTTTTTTTTAGAAAAAAAGCACTGCCCGACAGCATACTTCTTGGACTGCAGTTGCTTTTGTATGGCTGATGGTCTGCTTGTGAAAACATTTTTCATTTGAAACTTCATGCCACTTTGGCCTGAGGCACTTTCAGAAATTATTAAAATACACCGCAGTAGAGACAGATTCCAGGCAATCATGCCGTGATCAGCATGGCTGCCTGCACTGAGCTAGCAAATTCAGGGCCTCTTATAATGCTGATATAAATAAAGACTTGGAGTGGAAGGAACAATTGCTATAGCCATTGCTCTCTGCAATGTTGTCTGACAGGCCTTGATTTCAAGCAGTGACAGATTTGTTTTTTGAGAAAGGACATTATCAATATAGATTATTTTTAGGGATGCAACGAGCTAGTAAAACTTGCCAGCAGCAGATCCACTCATCATACAGAAGCTAAAATCAGTCTGTGCATGATATGGATACTTGAAGTCCTCATTACTAACATAAATCCTTAAATTACATTCAGTATTAGTACTTAGTGAATGACAAAACTGTGTTCAACAACATGAAGGACACAGAGGAGCTATTTACTGATCTGTACTTTTCTGCCATTACCTCAAAGAAATTGCATGTGTTTGCAGGTCTTAATTGCCCAGGATCTAGTCAAGTGTTGTCTGGCTTGTTTAAAAGCCTCTGTGCCAGAGTTTAGGAAAAGAGAACTTTGTTCTTCTGCTGTGTTGAGCAATCTCTAATCCTTTATCATATATTCCATTTTTGGTGCAAACACTTTTGTGTGTGTGTGTGTGTGTGTGCGCTTAAAATAGCTTTTTGTGACCATTAATAAGGTGAATTTCAATCATGTGAATGTTTATGGAAGTTATAAGCTAGTGAGTATGACTGGAACCTTTGAATAATTCTCAGAACTGGAAGGCAAATACACGCACACAAAACCAAACCAAATCAAAACAACAAAACCCCAGAGCTATGGTAAATGAACATTATTTATGTTGCCAAGTCAAGCACTTAAAAGTTAAGAAATGCCATAATTAAGGTTTCCTTTGCAACTTTAATTCTTCCCCTTTGTGTGTATGCATTATGATATAATATTCTTTCCAAGGACCACTGCCCCCTTCAGTGCACAGGATGAATGGTGCTCTGAGCTATTAAATATTTTGTTTTCTTCTCATTGTTCAATGTGGAGCACTAGGCCTTATTTACTATATACTATTCAAATCCTACCCTGAAGACAGAACCATTAGTTTTCTCATTGGCTTTGCTATGATGTTTATCACTATAGTATCTGAATGTGTCATGAATATTAATTAATTTATTTCCACAACTACCCTGTAAAATGAAGGGTGGTTTTATTTCCATTTTACAGATGGAGAATAGAGGCAGAGAGAGGAAGGTCAAAAGTATCCGCTAATCTTGAATGCCCAATTTGAGACAGCCAAGGACCTGATTTCTCAGAGTACTTAGCAATATACTGTACTTTTTATTTTCAAAGCACAGCTGTCAGTATTCAGTGATTCTACAGGGCAGACCTCAATCTCAAGCAAGAGATCCATTAAATGAACGATGCACAATTCATATCTGCAATGTTTGGTTTAAGTAGCTTGACTAGAATGACATAGGAACTCTGGAGTCAGATATAGAATTCAGTTCTTGAGGGCCGCATTCAGTTGTTTTAACCATTAAACCATCCTTTATTTTCCTGCAGTGCTTTCTTCTTTCACTGCATGCCCTCCAACATATGTGATAAATGAAACGGGTTCATAAACAATCTCTTTTACTATAAAATCCCAATTCATTATCATTTCCATTCCATCCAGTGTACTGCATGAGGCAGTGATAGTGTGAAAAAATGTAATTAAAAACTGTATCATAGTTCTGATTATGTAATTAAAGACTGTTTCATAATGCATATGTGCAAAGGGGCCAAATTAAGTTAACACACAGACATTTAATTCTGGCATTCCTAATTTCTGAGTGCTTGACTTTGCGACCTTACCAAAGTTCTTTTACCATAGTTATTTTATGTGTAATTTGCTAGGTTTTTCTAAAAAGCAAACGGGGCAGGGGGGAGAACACATTGTTCATCAGCAGGTTTGGAAACTTTAGTTCCTTTTTGCAGATTCAGCCACTTGGACTAGTGGAGTGACTGAGATCAGCAGTATTTTGTCATCTTCTATGTGAACCAGCAGTAGAGGAGCGTTAGACAAACTGCACAATTGAGTTTCATAGATATTTACAGACAGCAGAAAACAACTCAGAAATCTTGGGTTCTAATCCAGGCTCTGAAGCAGATTGTGTTGTAAGGCAGTGTTTCTCAACCTTTAGTGGGCAGGGGAACACCTAAAGTTATTAATTACTTTATTCAGAATACCTGATGAGACTCTCCTGAAATAGCCAGTATATGCCATCTGTAATGTTCGTAATATCTGCGTACTACTCGTTCCTGCAGAAACAATTCCAGAAACTGAATTAAATACAATTTTAAGAATATAATGTGCATTTATTTCTAAAAAATAGTTACATGTTTATTCACACTACTTAAAACTGAAAATTACATTACTCAAGATTTTAATGGGAATTTTGGGCCTGCATGTTTGAAAAAAAGCTCATCTATTCTTGGAGTAAGGTTTGTTAAATAAAGTCTTATTGTGAAAGTTATGTCCAAGCGATTTTGATACCAGCAGTAACAGCAATGGGAAACCTAAAATGACCCAGCCACAGCAAAGGAGGAAGGTGGCAGTGAAAGATGCCAACATGTATGCCTGGAAACTTTGCTGTGACTAGGACATTTTATATCTCCCAGACATGCCTCAGCTTGCTGCATTACTCCTTACCTCCTCCCCACTCAGGCCCCACCCGATGGGGAGCGGTTGGGGGTGGTCGCGGAACACCTTCACTATGTCTGTGGAGCACCAGTGTTCCCCGGGATACCAGTTGAGAAACGCTGTTCTAGGGGGCCCACTTTTCTAACCGTTCCCCAGAAGGATGTCTTCTCCAGCCTATCGCCATCCCAGGCCTGTCTCTTTCCCATCTCTGGCACCTCCTCCCAGCTTTGTTCTCTACATTTAGCCAATCACAGTCTCGTGCCCAGTAAGTCTGAGTCTCATCCTCCAGTCCCAGTCTCCTTTGCCCAGCTGGTACCAATTGCCCCCTTCAGGCTTCTTATCAGAACTGGCTTTCTGTGTGTCCCTTGCCTCCAGTCATGCTCCCCATCTGTTTCCCATCACTGCTGGCTTCAGGTTCCAATTCCATTCTCAGCCTTCTCATTGAATAACAATCTCTCTTCCCTCCTAAGGTTCCTTGTCCTAGTTTCTTTCTCCAGCCACTCCCAGTTCTGCCCCTGTACCCAGTTACCTTATCAAATTTGCCTTGCCATTTGTTCCTTCCCATCTCCACATGATTCTGAGTCCCAATCTCCTTCTCCAGCCACTCTGAATCTTCCTCTGACTCCTCATCCAATCACTGTCTCCCACAACCTACTCTCTCCCAATCCCTTTGTTTCTCTCCCCAGCTCTTAGTCCCAGGCTCTTTCATCCATCCAGTTACAGTCTACCACTACTTCATTGTAGCTCCCAGTTTCTAGTTACAGCTCTCCTCTGGCCTGCAGTCCCAGTTTCCTTGTCCAGCCACTCTCTCTCCTTACTACCACAATTCCCCATCCCAGATTCCCTCTCCTCCTCTCTGCCAATCTGCCAGTTTTGAGTTCTGCCACCCACTGTATCATCAGGTTCTTCATTCAAATCAGACAACTTACTTCTTCAGGCTGCCTGGTTCTAGCAGGGGGATCACTGAAGGCTGCCCCAGACCTGTACCCTGCATGGCCTGCAGTTGTCCAGAGCTGCAAGTACAGGTACAGTCTTACTCAACAGTAGGTGGCAACATGCCCCATGCAGATAAAATGTCTGAGTAATTTAGCTGCTAAAATCTGTGGACAAAATGCTATTTTGACCTAGTCTCATTCTAGGAAACAGCTGATCTGTCTGGGCTGAAGTCCCCCCCAATAATAATAATAATAAAATAATAACTAATAAATTAATTAATCAGCCAGCCTGAGGTAGACAACCAGTAGGAAAAATTTCAGCCCAAACAATTATAGTTTGGCAAAGTTATAAGCAACTGATAACATGGTCTTACATGGGAAGTATTAGGCAACCTTAGTAATGGACAATTCTACCAATCCCCTTTATAATTATTTAGGAGCGATGGAAACAGAAGAATTGATAAAAGACTTATACAATATGACAATATACAATAAGCCTCTAAAATGCCCCTGAGTTTGACAGCGAACAGTGCTGAAGGGTAAAAAGAATTAGGACCAAAATTTACTCTGTGTATCTGTTGCTGACCACCAGGAACAGACAAGAGGTAGAAGGAAATATCCTCGGACCAGTTCTCAAGGCTGTGTAGTCCTGAGAACTTTCCATGGGAAAATACACTCATCACAATCTTTAATCAGACATTTGTTGGGTAATAGCTACAGCTAAATATCACCCAATAAGATTCCTAACTTACATAGAGGACAACATTATCCAGAAATTAGATAATCTAAGCCTTAGAGAAGCCACACTAGATATATTTCTTATTGATAGAGAGTTAATGTCTGAGAATTTGAAATAACAGTAGTATTATAATGAGAAGTGTTGTAGTTACATGAACATTTTAAAAGTAATCTGGATAGTTCATTAAAATGCACTCAAGAGAATAATTTTCCACTTCCAGGAAGGGTGACTTACATAAGCTAGTTTGTAGAGTTTTTCCATCTCTTATATTTCTGAGTCTGTTGTATGATGCAAAGCATTATATCTTTCAACATAATTAGCTTAATGGACTAGCCTCAGCAGAATTTTGGATGGAAAGAAAGTTTAGGAAACTTCTGTATGTGCTTCCAGTTCAACTTCAGCATACTGTGAATAACCAGAGTTGGAGATATTCCGAAGGAAAGGGGCTGAAGCAACCCAGTAGTATCAAATAACTGTGATGGTATGAAATGAACAAAAATAAAATAAAATCATTGGGGCTGAGCATAGGCAGAAATTTTGTTCAAGAGTTCCCAGATGTTTAGAAGACTTCTGAACATCCGAAAACAGAGAAATATTCCAGCCATATGTAGATAGGATTCTGAAAAGTAGATGTCAAGCATCTCTCAACATATCTTCCAAGAGAGCCGGACATGTTTCCAGAGTTTACCCAATATGCCAGTGAGTGAGTCTATATGATGAGTGTGAAACATCACTGGGAAGCCATAGGAGAGTGAAAACATGATCTGAAGGATTAAATCCCTCAAGGCAGTTGATCTGTACAATATAGAGGATGTCTGAATGCAGATTTTGTGAACATGTTTTAGTTGCATAGTTTCAAAACCAAGATAATTTGAACCTTCTTCCTGAAATGTTTGTGGTGACATCCTCAACTAAGAGGATCAAAAGTGTAAAGAAAAATAGAAAAGAGGAGTTAAAGATTGAAATAATCTTGTTCCTAGTTATCCAGCTCTGGGAGTAGACATGGAAATACTCTATGTCAGGTTTAATAAAACAGGTGTTTTGTTCTTAGTATTTTATACTCAAACATGGTGCCTGTGACAGTATGCAACATATCACATCCTGCTTCTGATTGTATTTGCCAGAGTATACTGCCTTTGATATCTAACCACAACTAAAGGTACTTACAGTTATCATGCTTGACAGTACTGCATATATATGCAGTATATGCCTGTCTTACAAATTGTATTTGAATAATGGCTTTTATAGTCTGTGAATCTGCCTAGCTCTCACAATAGACAATGTTACATGGCTAATGCAAGCAAATAAAATTCCTAGTAAGGTATGTGTAAAAGACTCACTCTGGGGACCCCTAGCTGACTGTGGCCCTTGCCAGGCTCTGTTACCACCCAGTCCAGGCCCTAGCCTTTCATTCTTTGCAGTGAGCCTCACTCTTAAAAGCTCTCTAGCATTATTTATGGGTGGGGAACAGCAAAAATTCAAACTCAGCAGAGAACAAGTACCTTTGGGGGTGAAAGAATAGACAAGATCAGAGTCAACCCCTAACTTCAGGGGTGCCTGCATAGTAGCTTTACTGCAGTCCTTCTGGCCAAGTAGCTGAAAGAATCTCGTCCTCCCAGATTTGCCCCAGGGTTCACAGACTCTTCACAGAGCTGGGGGAGTCTCTAGCATGGGGTTCTGCTTCTACTTTAAGAGCCAGTCCCTTCTCAGTACTTCCCCCTTTTGGATACAGCTTCCTCATTTAAAGGCTTCTTCTCTTACCATACATGGTTGTCAGGGATGGAGGGGCGAGGCTACTTGAGGACTCAGAGTGTGCTTAGCCCGTTCCTGTTTAGTGCAGGGTTTATGCAGCATGTCTTTAGAATCAATCAGATATGAAACTTCATTTTAAATCACATTTACTGTCTATTACATGGCAATGGTGCAGAAGTTGTATTTATGTGTAGCTCTTATGGTGAATACCAGAAAGTGCAGTATTGTCAGTTGATCTACAAGTTCCTCTTGTCACTGAGGTTAGTTGCTAATCTGAGTCTCTAGGGTTGGAGTATTCAAAGTAATGGTCTCTGCGGTTGCTTGGATACCAACTGGTGTACTCAACTTTCTAACCAATCATGACACATGTCATACTGATCTCCTCAACATCTAGATTATTGTAACTGCTACTGTCACATTCCAAAGTCTTCAGTGTAGTAATGGATATGTGGGTTTAACACACCACAGCTGCACATATAAAACAAGGATTCTCAGGTATTTCTGTTATTCCCCCTGCACTTATATACAGAATAGTATAGATCCCCAAGGATCCAGCTTTATTTAACCTGTTATTTGAGCTCCAGTTTTAAATATATTTAGTTGTAAACTCTAGGATTTAACAGGGAGTCCATACCCGATTGACACACTAAGGTCACTAGTCGAATTCCAAAGGGGTAGCCGTGTTAGACTATTGTAGAAAAACAACAGAGTCCTGTGGCACTTTTAAAGACTAACAGATTTATTTATCGCATGAGCTTTCATGGGAGAAAATCCCACTTCATCAGAATCTTTCAAAGCATCTGACGAAGTGGGATTTTCTCCCACAAAAGCTCATGCGATAAATAAATCTGTTAGTCTTTAAAAGTGCCATAGGACTCTGTTGTTAAGGTCACTAGGACATATTTATTGTGAACTGAATTTCAGTAACAAACATTAAGTGATGCACTGAATTTTTCACACTCACTGGACTGGTTGGCTCCTGTTTTAAAAAATAAAACTACTGAAGGAACGATCCAAACTTGGATTAACAAGGGAGTTGGAAGCCAAGATGGAGTATGTTGGTAGAACTCTGCAGAGAAGGTGTCTGTCTGCTCAAGCCAATACTACTAACCTCCCATTTGCAGAGGAATATAAAACTTTACTTTACGTACTTCTCTTGATACTACCAGCCATGTGAAAGAGCTTATTTGGAATTCAGATAGTAGAAGGAACTACCTTTGTCAGTTCTGTGGTGGTTTTATTTTTGCTTATATTCAGCTGGATGATCAGAAGTTCTTCTCATCTCCTTAATTTCCTCATTCTGCTTTGCATGAGTTCCCACCCCTCCCACTCCCCCATAGGATGGAAAACTCAGGATTAGATTGTAACATTACAGAGAGATACTCGAGTGGAATAGGGGCAGAGAAACCATGCAAGATTTTCTTCACTGACTTTCCTCTGAATTCTTCTGTAGGGCAGCTGGGGATGGGGATTTTCCTAACTCCCTCTGTCCCCACCCCTCCATGGAGGAAACACAGCTTGCATGAGAATAGATGGATGACTTTTGTCATTTCCCTGTTCCATACCCATTTCCTGAAGCAGAAAGGAGAATAGGAACAATAGTTTGTGTTTCTATTAAATGTATAACTTCTGTTCTCTAAGTAACATCCAGCAAATGTATAATTGAAGAATCTGCTTTGATGACACAGCACCCATCCGACAAAGGCTTAGACAAGAAAGCAGAGCTATTGGAAATATTGGTTGCCTGACTGACAGTTGATTAGGCTGGAGAAGAGATATTTCCTTTATTTTTCTGTAGGCTGGAAATCCATAGGGTAGGCCAAGCTGTTAATAATGCTTTGGCTACCAGTACACCTAGCTTTAATGGATTTCCCTGCCAGTGTACTGAATGTAATTGCAGCGAAGCATGAAACAAACTCTTTTAATGACATAGACTAGTGCTTGCCTGGAGCTGATGCTACATTTTTAAAAGGCTTTCTGGTCTTTCACTAATTGAACAGCTACCTGTCCACATTTGAAAATGAGTGAATGATTAATTAGAAATGTCTGAAAACTAATGCATATTGTATATTAGCAACTATTACTTAATGTTCATTGTATAATCCTCATGCAAAAAAAGGTGCTATAAAGACTATTCTTTTGAGGACATTTCCTGTCTATTGGCTTTCAGTGAGTAAACAGATACCCTCTTTTCTCGACAGCTGGGATGACAGCAGCTCAGTCAGTAGTGGCCTCAGTGACACTCTTGATAACCTCAGTACGGATGACCTGAACACCACCTCATCTGTCAGCTCTTATTCCAATATTACTGCCTCTTCAAGAAAAAACGCTCACACTCAAGTAAGTAGCTTTTCATTGCTGCTTCTTACCATATCCTTTCAACTGCATTGTATAACAGGAAAAAAATGTATTCAGATTTCAAACACAATACATGCAAAGTACACTGTATACCAGGAAAAATGTCAACAGCGGCAGTACTTCCAACCAAATGACATGAGGAATATTTTCCATGGTTTTCTATTATATTTATTTTTGGGAAGCATTGCATTCCGGTAAACATAGAATGTGATGTAGTGGAAGCTGGAATAGATGGATTTCTACTCACTGCATCTTACTCTGCTACAAATGGCTCAATATAAATTTATCCAATTTTCATCTGTCATGACATAACGTATCAGAGATGGAAATTATAGACTTTATAACCATAATTAAATTATTTCCCTTTTCCTTCACAGGGAGGCTGTTTTCCTGTGTCCTTTTCTCCCCTGGGCAGGGTCAACCAAAGCAGGGTGGGGGGGCAAGGTTGTTTTGCCTACTCCTCCCCAGTAACAGAGACCTCTGAGAATGTCAGGGGCATGAACCTTAAGTATCTTCTCCCTCTTGAAACAGAAATGCTGGGACAGCTACTCCACATTGTGGGGAACAGTTGCTTCAATTTCTGCCTGAATGGTGGGGTGGAATACCAGAGATAGCTTTCTGTTCTTGGAGTGATAAAGCAACACTAGCACTCTCCTGCCATTCACAACCTGGCCCAAGTGCCTCCTGCAGCCAGCCCCAAACAACTTCCAGACCTGTTGTCTCCCAAGCATAACCTTGTCTGTGCAATTTTACACTGAGCTTTTTTTATCCATTTATTTCTTTCAACTTATAAGCATCAAATAAGCTTATGTCCCAAGATCTGGACCTTTCAACAAGTTCATATTCCACAGTATTAAAATATTGTTCTTGTAAACCCCAGTCAACCAGAATATAGGTAAAACAAAACCCCTTCAAGGAACACATCTCATTCCCGCCCCCTCCCCCACGTCTCCTCAAATGCCCAAAAGAGTATGCAGAAGGTTAAATCCCACAGCCAAGGAGGGGCCTTCACAAAGACTACACTGCCAGATGGCTCCTGTTTCTAGCGAGGGACCTCTAGTCTGAGCACCTCAGCTGACCACAACTAAGAGCACACGGCACAGGGAAAGAGGTGGTGCCTGAAGTAACCTGATCTGGGCTTTAAATGTCAATTTGGAAACTGAATTCCACCCAGACCCTCATAAGCAGAAAGTGCAGCTCAATGAGATGTTTTGTGCTCTCAGCATGTTGCTCCACTTAATAAGTGAGTAATCGTGGTCTCAGCTAAACTTCAGTTTTTTTGTGGTCTCTAGATGTAATCTCCTGTAGAGTTGAATTACTGTAGTTATTCTCAGTATGACAAAGTAATACAAGGTATGTCTATACTCCAGCTGAGTGTGTGCTTTCCAGTGCAAGTAGATAAATAGACTAGCTCTGTGGAGATAGTGCACTAAAAATAGAAGTGTAGCCAAGGTTGTACAGGTGGCAGCTTGGGTTAGCTGCCAGAGTACATAACCAGGAGGTCCAGGCATGTTTGTAGTCAGGTGGCTAACCCAAACTGCTGCCTTTGGTACACTAGTGACATCAGCTTTTTAGTGCACTCACTCAAGCAGAATTAGTGTAAGTCTGTCTGTCCATACAGGGGAGCAAGTTGCCAGCTACACTGTAGATGTGCCCTAAACACTTATCTTAGCATGAAAAGATGCTGAAAAGCCACACTGGCCATTGCTGTTGTCTGAGTTACCAGTGACACGTCCAGGATAAGTCAGGCCTTTAAATTTCAGACTGGTGGTGCAAAAAGCTCCCTCAATCAGTATGCCAACATAATCATCTTCAGTTCTCCCAGTAATGCGCTCCCAACTCACCAGTGTTATCTCCATCTTCACCAGGCTGGGCTTCAGCCAGGTAGGGATTGGCTGCACTGCACCGCAATGGGGATTTCAGGGTGTGAATTGTAGAGTGCAGTAAAGTGTTGCTATCTAACTGGATGCGGCTGATGCAAACAAAAAGCTACTTAATTCATATTGACATAACTCACTTTCAAACAGGCTATGTTCATATAGCTATTATGGCAGCTTTAGATGGACTCCTTGACAATGTACACAACTGCAGCAGTATGAATGGGCTACAACATGGGGAGGAAATCTTGCTTTGTTTTGTTTTGTTTTTTAAATAGAAGAGGATTAGCAGCTACTTCATGGGTGGAGGAATGACAAAAATGTTTTTAGAACTATTTTGTTTAGCGTTTTTTGCAGCTGATGCAATTGTCTTTAAAATGTATCTCTGTTTTTTAAATTATTTTTGAGAAAACCTCTTGGAATGTTACAGACTCACTAACATCATCAACAAAAACTCGCTGCTGAAAAATCCTGCTGCATTTTTATGCATATTTGCTTGGGTTCTTTCCCCATCTTCTTTGTACAAAATCTGTTTCGCTGCCAAAAGCAAATGCAAGGCTATGTTGAAATGATTGGAGAGGAATTGGGGTCCAACAAGTATTAAAGGCCAGGCAAACAAAAGGTTAAAGAAGTGGTGCTTTATTAGGTTGCGATTTGACTATTTAGGGAGGAGGAGGAGGGAGTATTCACACTGGTTCACTCATACCTCAGCAGGAGAATCACTACGAGCATGATGGGGATGGAGCTGGTGACGTGGTGCACGCAGGAGTGGCTCCGCAGGGAATGGACTCCAGAGGCAGGAGGGTCTTGGGAGGTTGCGGTCGAGCTGGAATACTTAGGGTCCTCAGGCAGGTGAAAAGTTATATAGCTAACAAGCAGAAAAGTCTTAAAGCAGAAAACTTCCTTCTCAAGGCCGGTGCTTGGGTTGGCTGCGTTTCCTTAGATTGGCTGTCTGGGGCAGCTACACTCTGCGAGTCTGTAACCTTATAGTTCTTATCAGTAGATTCTCAAAGTGTTCTCACAGCAACAGGCAGCTGGGTTTTATAAGCCTTGCAGTTTCTTGCATTTATACTATACCACTTTCTCATACATTCTGGGCACAAAAGTGTGTGTGCGGGTGGGGAGGGGCAGATATACAAAGCAATCTTTGAAATAGGTGGAGAGAAAAGGGGGGGCAGCAGGGAAGGAAGGGGGCAGGGAAAAAAGGGTTGTGTGTGGCAGCTCGCCTACTGAACAGAAACAATGTAATTTTCTTGCATTTCAACAGCAGCTGATTATTGCCATATGCTATTACAGGGTACTCAATCACTGCAGGTGGCGCTTCCTCCTGACCATTCTAGGGATAGCTCTTTTCCAGGTCTGACACCTCCTCTTGTGGTTTCTCAACCCACAGTCCTTTCTCTCACTCCGTGGCTCCGATGTCACTCCAGGAGCTATAGCTTCCTCTTCATATCTTGGCCTTCCAGCCAGGTCACCACATGCTTTCTCCTTCCGGGGTATAGGGTCTCAGTTCACCTGCTGTCCAGGCAATGCACTCTGTCAGTGGTTGGTATGGAAACGCAGGTCTCTCAGGACCATGCCCCCAGGATCCTACTACTTCCTCTTTGCCACACCCTTTCTTTTCTGCCTCTCTCTTTTTTAGGGTGAAACAAACTTGACTGAATAGTGTATAACTGCCACCAACTATAATTCTTCAATACTTAGCAGTTTATAGTCTCTCACTCTGACTTGTATTTTTCAGGTACTGTAGCAGCACCTTTCAAATAATACTCCATTTTCCAGACTTTTTTTTTTTTACCTTAAGATGTTTGAATTCCTCCAAAAGCTTTTCCTGTTCTTTATCAAAGCACTTACATGCTCATAGAAGGCAATCTATTGTTTTTTCCACCTCACTGAGGGCACATAGTCCATCTTTGTGTCTGTTTATTTGAAAAGAATTTTTGTTTAAGCCACAATGGCCAGTTGGTATTCTAAACAAAAGAACTTTGTAGGTCCTGTCCGGGCCCTGAAGGATAATCCTTAACTCTAGGACAGTGGCGTATTGTATGTCTCCCACATTTGGGGGCCAATACTTTTATGTGTACCCCCCCTGTGGGCAGCGTGCCCCATGGGGTATGTCTGCAGGCCTGTTTCCCCACTCTCACCCACTTCCCTGCCCCCCTCTGTGGGGGCAGTGGGTGCAGCTGGGTGTGGAAATGACAGAGGAAGTCAAATATCCCCAGAATGTCCAGCAGCAGGTGTGGTGGACTCTGGTCCCCACAGCTCCCTCTTTGCACCCAGTGTGGGGGCAGAGGAGCTGAGAGGATGTTTACTCTCCCCGCAGCAGGAGCCTGTGGCTGCCAGTGTAGTACCAATAACGAAGGCCTATCAGACTTTGGTACCTAGGTCTGGAATAGTCTCAAATTCTGATAGGTCCTAGTTCTCAATACTACAGTTAGAACAACTTCAGGGCCATAGCCTCCTGCAACAATGCGGTGCAGCTGCTCCTCTGAGGTCCCAGCTCACATTCTTCCCCAGGCCAGTGTCCAGGGCATGCCCCACCCCTTAGTATGCCACTGCTCTAGGGCACACAACATGAGCATCCTCTTTGTTTATTAATCCACATTTTTTGCCATTCCTCTTTTTGTTATTCCTCTTTTAAATTTTTCTGAAGCAGGCTTTTGAATTCCTGTTTACTCAAGGGTTTTTCTATGACAATCCTTTAGTTTCTTACTGTGTTTTTATCTGCTTTGTCTGCCACTTCATTCCCTGTTATCTTAATATACACTGGGATCCAAGCTAACGCTATATGTATCCCCTCTGTATTAGTAGCTCTATTATTACAAATATAATTTCATTGATTAAATCACTTCTATGTACAGAGATACCTTTTTTTTTATCACCATAAAGCCTGAGATTGAATCTGAAGAAATGACTGCTGCTTCTATGGGTGTACATTCCAGATCCAATTTAATGCTAGCATTATTGCTACTAGATCAGCTGTCATGACAGCTATATAGTCAAATATTCTTTTCGATGCATTAATTCCCATTTTTTCTTTACAATATGCCATTCCTACCCCCCCTGGATTTTTTTTAAATTTATTTTTTGCATCCATCTGCATATATTTGAATAAACCAACCACACGTTTCTTCTATATACTAGTACACTTAATTGTTAATACCTACTGTTTCTTTTTTTACCTTTACTTTTATAAAATTATTCTAAACTCTGCATTTGGACATTTGACTTTTATCCATAAATAATTTCCCCATGATTAAATATTTTGACTTCATTCAGATTTTCCTTCTTTTTCAACTCCTGCCATATACATTTTAACTCAAATGGCAAGTGGAATTCTAACTTTGTATGTTACAGTTTGCCTATCACATTCCCAGCAATCCTCATAAATGTTTTCTTATCTGTCCCCATAAAATAGTCCCAGCAAGACTTTAAATCAGAATAACCTTTCCTGTGCACATATCTTTAACATACTTATATGGGAATGAAATATTACTCCTAAGAATTTTAGCCTATATCTATTTGCTCTCCATACAGATACAGTTAACACTCCTTTATAACTTTCCTTTTTGTTGGGATCACTTCTTTGATTTCAGCAATAGAGACTGGAAAACCCTGTGCATTTTCCCAGTCAGTGGTCTCTCATAACACTTTGTTGATTCTCTTTTCTGCCACCTTAATATTACTGGTCGTACCCAACAGAGCACAATGATCTGGGAATAGCGTGACATTATCTCAGTGCTTCTTTGTTTCAAGAGACCATTTTTCATAACATTAAATAATTAATAAATAAATACTTTATACTTCATTAAATCTTCACTATTTGTTTGTTTGTTGCTTTTTTTATAGGCTTTGTTCCTTTCTTTAACTGCCATTTTGCATTCCTCATTCCAACATGGAAATGAGTTTTTAGTTAGAGGGTATTAAAATACCCTAGGTGTGGCAACAGCAGTTGCTACTATTGATTCTTTTGTTACATTACCATTGAAATTATGTGTCTCATCACTCACACAGTGATTATTCACAAATCCACTACATTTACTTGTAAGTAGCTCCCAGTCAGCTTTCTTAAAATTTCAGGTGGTGTAATTTCCCATTACTTTCAACATTACCTTTCTCTTGAAAAGTAATAAGTATAGGAAATGATCACTCCCCATTCCTTCTTCTGTATATATTTCCCAGTTACATTTACTTGCGATATCTACTGTTATACTTCCCAGTTCTAAGCAGGAAAAACTACCATCTACTGCATTAAATCTAGTCAGGGTGCCATCATTTAAAACCACTAGATTTTTTTCATCAATTAACTTTTCTAAGGATGTGTCATTTTTATCAGCTGTCTAACTTCTCCACAATTTATTATGACAATTTAGTTCAATGCATAAAATATATGGTCTTTTAGCACTCTCCACTAGTTCTTCTAATGCCAAGCTTCCTAATTTCTCTCTTTGGTTATAGATACTATAAATCCTTAAAGAAATATTACTCTTCATCACTGGGATCTCAACAGCACTATATTCTAGGCTTACTTCATTTGCTTTTAGTTCTCGAACATATGCTATCAGATTGTGTGCAGTCCAACAAAAAATTGAGATTCCCATACTAGTCATATTTCAACATTAACTTCATTGAAAATTGCATGGATATGGTCCACTGACAAGATGCTAGTATAAAAGTAGTTTTCCACAGCCCTTGGTGTCATTTCCATTTTTTTCTGATTTTTTTCTCAGTTTATGATGTACAGCTTATTACCTCTGTCATAAATGCAATAAACCTTTCTTTTTTCATTATTAGTAGATCGTCACCAGTTCCTTCGGAAGTATTTATCGTATTCTTTATAGAATGAGTCTGTGTCTGCAGTTCCTCTTTCAGGAATTGTGCTTGAATATCTCTTGCTTCTCCACCTGATGCTCTGAGAATCTCTCTATAGCTTCCATGTGAGGTACATTGTTAACAATTTTTGGCTTGTGTATCTTTTCAGGTTGCCTGGCCAAGTACATCCTCTATATGCCGGAATGGTTAGAGCTGCAGTTATGACATTTGACCTTTGTCCCTTCTATACACTTTTCATAGGAATGCTCTCCCCTTTATTTATTGCATATTCTTCCTTTACAAGCACTTGTAACACCATAAGGGAGAGGTGATATGTAGCTTGGTTCTGAATAACTGAAACCGTAGTGTTATTTTCTCAGGTCGAGTCCCTACCTTAAATGTAGATGGTAGAGCTCTCGTTGGCTTGCTTTCTTCTTCTTGTTTAATAACATCTAACATCTTTATCCTCTTGTATGCTTTTGGAATCTCATTGTTGGTCTGCTCTGATCGCATTCCATTTATTTCCCCCTTTATTTTAGTCAACTAATTAGGTAGCTGTGACTTATTTTAACTTTCCCTAAATTTTAGTTTTTTTGCAGTTTATCAGCTTGCTCTTTGTTTTTACATTCAGTTAAAAAATCACCATTTTGCAGCATCCTCGGATTTACAATATCCTCTCTGCTTTTAAAAAAAAAATCTTGTCAGCTACTTTCATAGGGTTAACATCAGCTAATCTTATTTCTTTGGCTAGAGCTCTTAAAATTATAATATTTTGGTTTATTTCCTTCCTACTAATACCATAATCACTTGACTCTGCTTCTACTCCTCCCCTCCCCAACCCCCCCACCCCCGCAATACTTTGTATTCATTCCCCCTCTATAATAGACTCCGCTTCAGTTTCTGGATTGGCATCATTTGGGGTAAGAAAATTCTCCATCCCAACCTAGCCTATACTCTTTCCAGATTCCTGGCTTTGTACTAGCTGAGTACATACCTACTCAGCTAAGTTTCATTTTCCAATCAGTGGTTGCTTCTTCAGCCTAAACTCCACTGGAAATTTTTAAGAGCAGGTTAGACAAACACTTGCCAGGGATGGTCTAGTTATGGTTGACTTCACCATATGTTCAGAGGGCTAGACTAGATGACTTTCCAAGATCCCTTCTAATCCTGTGTGTGACCTATCCCACTAACTAGCCCTTTCTCAGCTTCGTTACCTTTCAGGACTTGTTTGGGTGAGCCTCCCATCACATAGGCCATCTCATTATTATTATTCATGTTTATTATAATAATGTCTAGGGACCTATCTATAGGTCTAGGCACTACAGAAACACAGAGTAGTAGATGGTCCCTGTCTCAAAGAACTTACAGTCTGAATACAGAAGACATGGAGGAGAGGGGGTGGAACCCACAAGCAGAGTGAACAATGTGATGACACCAAATGTCACTTTAGTTCCACCGTTGGGGGGAGGAGGGGTTGCAAGGGCTAGTTAAGATAAGATTAGCTAAATGGAAAGACAAGGGAAGAATAGGCAGGAAGGGAACAGAATAAGGGAAGCAACTGAGGGGAGGGGAAGGTATGAGGAATACGTGTGGAGTGAGACTGAAGTGAAGATACTATGAGAGAGGGGCAGAAAGGGGGTAGAGTAGCTTCTATAGTTGCTGTGCTGGCTGCAGTCTCTAATTGGGTCTTCCCTCCAGTGCTTTTTAATCAAGATCACGTGCATAGGTGCTGGAACTAAAGCTGTTGGTGATGCTGCTGCACCCGCTGGGTTAAAGTGGTTTCCATCATATACAGGATTTGCAGTTTAGTTCAATGGTTTTCAGTACCCAACTATAAAAATTGTTCCGATGCCACAGATCATGTGGTTGGGGAGCAGTGGTGCTGGTTGCCCATAGCATGTGTGCGTGTGTCTCCCTTTCACAGTATTGGGTCCATGGGATACCGGGGGAGGAGTGGGGGGATGGCCCCAGCTAACCTCATTTTAACCCTTCCCCTTCTCCCCCATGCAGTGCAGCAGTACTTTTTTCTGTAGCTGCTCTGCCAGCTAGCTGACTTATGGAAACAAATTCTCTGTCTGTGTAATTCTATTGACTTCAGTGAGCTTGTGCTAGCAGAGAAGTGAGCCTATGAATTGCAAAATGGAAAATGATGTAAGGCAATAAGAATATATTTTATCCCTTCTTTCTATCTCACCATTTTCTGGGACACAACCCTGCAGAGCTACTCAGATAGTATTCCCATTTTAATCAATATAAGGTTTGCCAGAATAAAGAATTACAGATGTGACCACGAAGACTCTGGCTGCATATTGGTGATTCTCTTATTTGAATTTTCTGAAATAAAACCTTCTCAAAGCTGTGAAATCCCTAGGGAGTGGAAGGACAAGAGGGTATCACAGTTGAAGACTCAAGTAAATTGAGTTTCATAATAAAATTCATAATATAGTCTACTGTTGGAAGAAATCAGTTTGCTTTATTCTCCTTCTCCTCCATGGATTTAAGAAATGAGAAAATATTGAATGATGCTGCAACTTATTTCCTGTGATGTAAATGTTTTGTAGTTGAAGACTGATTCAGAGAAACGTTCCGTAACTGACTGTGAAAACTGGGGCAGCTCTGAAGAACTGAAGAAGCCAGAGGAGGATTTTGACAGCAATGTAGATGGCAGTGGCAAATGGAAGGGCCTTGCCTCGGGCCAGTCTGAAGACTTGGAGAAGGGAGGGCAGAAAGCATCTCTATCTGTTTCGCAGACTGGATCCTGGAGGAGAGGCATGACTGCACAAGTCGGAACAACCCCATCCAGACACAAAGCTGGGACAAATGCCCTCAAGACACCTGGTAGGATTATAGCTCAGAAGCTGCTAGTTCTGAATCTTGGCACATTCTTTATATTAAGGATAAAGAATTTGTGCGGGGTTAAAAATAATGAATAGATGTTATAAGCAATGGAAGGTGTTAAAATGGTTATAGACCATAGGCATACACAATTGACTCACCTACGAGTCTCTATAACAATTGATTCTTGATTTATTAAAAACCTATTAAGCATGTATGAACTATTTATAGGTATATCCTTAATACAAAATGTGATGGGATTTTACTTTATTATCATAAGAGTAACATAATTTTTTATCAGGGAATTGTGAGGTCTATGTTCTTGCTAAGACTTATACCAACAATTGTTGAGATTTTAAAACAAAACCAGCAGATTGCAATAGTGTAGGGAAAAAGCAGTGATACTCAGGTGAGCTGAACCAAAGTGAATATTTCTGAATCGAAGTTTAATGGTCACATAAAGCTTCAGCTGTAAGTACTGTAGCTTTCTGCTAAGAAAAGAATTCTCTCACTCTTTTTATTTAAACCCGTGGAACATTTTCTTCGATACTTTATGACTTTGTAGAGGTTCAGAGATGTATCATCCCTAAAAGACCTCTTAAAAATAGTAGCAGCCAGCGTCAGTTATTTTGTCAATTTGATTTTGAAGCCAAAAATCATAAGAACATAGAAAATAAAGATGGAAAAGACCTCTGCTAGTTTTTCTGGGCTATCCTTCTACCAGCGCAGATTTGTTCTCTGCAGTACATTTCCTAGCACATTGCCCTGTCCAGTCAGAAATATTACTTTCAAGAATATTTGAAAGTTATTAGTGAAGATTTTCTGAACCTGGCAGAGGAACCTTCAGCCCAAGTCTGGGGTTGGCTGCAAGCCACCTTAGCATGTCCCTGATCCTGGGCTGCCAAATTCCAGTCTGACCCCACTGTGTATATTTAAAGAGGCCCAAAGACTGCTCTTATCTACACCATCTACACCAGCCCTTCGGGGACCATTCCAGCAGCCAGAGATCATCTGGACGCAGAAATGTTCTGACTTGCAACTAGGAATAGTGTGGCATAAGAACCACTATATCAATAAAGTTTCTCTGTGCTGGCACAATACTCTGTTTTGAACAGAGGAAAGCAGCCATAGTCCAGCAGACAATTGAGAATTGTATTTGTTTATTTTTTTAAAATCTATATATTCTGTGTATGTATGTTTTTATATATACACATATGGTATATACATGTGTGAGAGAGTCTACAAAGTATGTCTACGCGTGTATCTATTTCTACAGTAAGGGAGTTAGATAGAATAAGAGAACTATAAAAGATTTCTTCCTCTTTATGACAATATAATATCACAAGAGGAAGAATTCCACAGAACCACAGACCTGTTATAATAACTGGAGATACCAAAGAAATACTATGATGCTCTCAGTATAAAAGAAGTTCTTATGAGCTTAGAGTAGACACTGTAAGAGAAATCTAAATTAAAGAACACAAGGGGAAGTGACAGTTTAGATTGTCACTGCAAATGTGATTGTCAAAGTAAAATAAAGCAAATCTGAATTTTAAACATTTTTAACATTTCACGATAGCCCTGTATAGCAATACAACCGAGATGCGTGTGTATTAATGAGGACAGACTCACACAAATAACAATCATGAGGCAATACTAGGGATATGACAAATAAAATTAAATTATAATACTGATCTGATGTTAGATCAAAAGTATTAAACTTATTAATGTCTTTGGATTGTAAATATTCATTGGTGATTATTTGCACTTTTACCATCACAATGAAATTAACTATAACTGAATGAAAACATATGCAATGAAAGTAAAACTGAAGAATGAAGGTGAATTCATTTCTTCAAAGAAAGGCAAAGTATTTTTGAACTGTTTGCTGTTAAAATATTATTTTCAGATATTGTTTCTCTGATATAGTATACTGTTAATCAAAATAACAAATTTATCCATAAATATAGTTTGAGCTTGGAACTCGTCTTACAGATCACATGAGCTACGCCTCATGATTTTGTACGTGTCTAGAAATCCTCAGTGGAATTTCAGTCTTTTAATACCTGGTGCTTATCTGTAATCTACTGCATCTGGTACTGACTATTGACAGAGAAGAGACATTGAACATGGACTAGATAGACCTTAATTTGTCTGTTCTCTAATGACAATTTCTCTGTATATAGTTTACATCTCAAAACACAACCATCTAGTAATTATAACGTAATGTCAAGATAATTTGGCTATAGATACAGATGTCTACGTAAACTATTTTCTTAATTAGGAAAAACAGATGATGCGAAGGCTTCTGAAAAAGTGAAAACTCCCCTCAAAGGATCCTCTATACAGCGGTCTCCATCAGATGCAGGAAAAAGCAGTGGTGATGAAGGAAAAAAGCCTCCCTCTGGCATTGGAAGATCGACTGCCACTGGTTCCTTTGGATTCAAGAAGGCTGGGGTGGGATCTTCTGCTATAATCACCACTAGTGGGGCAACTGTAACAAGTGGGTCAGCGACTCTGGGGAAGATGCCCAAATCTGCAGCCATTGGTGGAAAATCAAATGCAGGGAGGAAAACCAGCTTAGATGGGTCACAGAATCAGGACGACGGAGTATTGCATGTTAACTCGAAGACCACTCTGCAGTACCGAAGTTTGCCGCGCCCGTCAAAATCAAGCACCAGTGGTATTCCTGGCAGGGGTGGACACAGGTCCAGCACCAGTAGCATTGACTCTAATGTCAGCAGCAAGTCTGCAGGTGCTCCCACCACCAAACTAAGAGAGCCAACCAAGATTGGCTCAGGGCGATCCAGTCCTGTCACCATCAATCAGACAGACAAAGAGAAGGAGAAAGTGGCAGTGTCTGATTCTGAGAGTGTTTCATTGTCTGGTTCCCCCAAATCCAGCCCAACCTCAGCCAGTGCCTGTGGAACACCAGGACTCAGGCAGCCAGGGTCCAAATACCCAGACATTGCCTCCCCCACATTTCGAAGGTAAGTGGTTTGCTATGAAATCCTGCATTTAAAAGTAAGTAAATAAAAGCACTGATATTAAATTTGTTGGTGATCTGTTCACTGAGCATACATTTAGGGGCAGCGTATGTGGATATTTTGCTCCAGCAGAAAAGGAAGTGTGAAAGATGTATAAAATATTTATTAACACAGTTCTTATGGAAAAAGGATCTTGCTACAACTCTGCAATGAAAGTTTCTTGAATTTTAACCATTTTAACACTCTTTTTAACACTGTCCCAGAGCAGCTAAATGTAAATCATGCAAAGTATAACAAGTTCCAATTCAATACTTCGTTGAGTGCTTAGATGAATAACATGTTCTCATTGAATATTCAGATAAATCTCCAAATAGAAGAAGGCCCTCTCATTTATGGAGGGTACTTTATTGTGATGGTGTTTGCAGCCTGTGAACAAAACTAATGAGCATTTGGCTCCACAAAAATACGGAATAATCAAGTATTTGCTTTTAAAATTGTCAGCAACAACTAGCTATAAGAATTTTATTATCTTTGTATTTTTGTTACATCCCTCATCAAAAAGCATTAACAAAATGTGATTCCTTTGGAAATGTCCAGTTCTAACGGTTATGAAAATGGATTTGATGAAATGCTTTTATTGTCTAAGTAAAAGCCAATTCTGCCCTCTTGTGGTGTATTGCCAATACAACGTCTCCATTTAGTGACTAAAATGAGCTACCATTGATTATTGTGGACTTTATTATTAAAAAGAAAAAAAGATTATTATGTCATCTTTATTGATTACTTTTATTTCCATGACAAGTTTTCCATTAATATTGAGAATGTGTTATACACTGCAATTAAAGTGCTTATGATATTTTCAGCAAGAAACTAGACCATTACTGGTGATGTATCAACTTTATTATGATGATGATGATTTATTTATTTATTTATTTATTTGCAAAGTAGAAACATAACCTTCATAAACTGCTGGAAACAGTCACATGAAATACATGTCTGTCCTTTCTGTCCTTGGGGGGAGGGTGGGGAAAACTTGACATTTAGTTCTGTGCATATTATTGTATTTGACTAGTTACTATGGCTGATTCCATATCACCATCTGTGCAAAAGAGAGAGAGAGAGAGAGGGGAAAATCTTAGACAAATATTTAGCTGTTTGACAAACTGTGAAAAGTGACCTTTACAAGAGATTGCTACAATCATTTTAGCTGCTTATTAGAAGTAATGATTTTAGTAGTCATATGGTTTAACTGTAGGAGTTAAACTAATACTGGATTTGGGTGAAAGTTTAATCTGTTTATGCAGTCTTAAAACAAGAGACTTACTTGTTTTTTCATTTCTTTATGAAGATCTACACCTGAAAAGAACATGCCTGAAAAGTAGTGCATGAGAGCTTTTGATAATGAAATAAAACCCATGGCATTGTGGTGTAGTTAAGTGGATTTAATGTTGAGATGTGATTAATCAACACGGGATGCATTATTTTAGTAGCGGTAATTAAATGTGGAATTTGGCTCTCAGATATTATACCATGAAATCTTAATGTGGCTGTCAGTTTCTCTGAATAACAACTAAAACTCTTTTTTTTACTTTTAGGTTGTTCGGTGCCAAGGCCGGTGGCAAAGCTGCCTCTGCACCCAATACTGAAAGTGTGAAACCCACATCAGCAATGCCCAGCCCTAATACAACATTAGCACGGCAAGGCAGCCTAGAATCTCCATCTTCGGGTACAGGCAGCATGGGCAGTGCAGGTGGGCAAAGTGGTAGCAGCAGTCCCCTCTTCAGTAAACCCTCAGAATTAAATACAGATGTTGTAAGCTTAAGTCAATCTTTGGCTTCCAGTCCAGCATCTGTTCACTCTTTCACATCCGGTGGTCTCGTGTGGGCTGCAAACCTAAGCAGCTCCTCAGCTGGCAGTAAGGACACACCAAGTTACCAATCAATGACTAGTCTGCACACAAGTTCTGAATCTATTGACCTCCCGCTCAGCCATCACGGCTCTCTCTCTGGATTGACAACAGGCACTCAGGAGGTTCAGAGCCTGCTCATGAGGACTGGAAGTGTCAGATCCACGCTATCCGAAAGGTGAGCTTATCTGTAGACACACTGAGCACAAACCGAATGTGAATGCAACAGAAACAGAAACCACAAAAAGAGAAAGCTCAAAGGCACACCATCAAAAAAGAGAGAGTTAAAAGTAATCTTCGGCACCGCACCTGGCACTCAGCTTTTGGCCACTTTTTCAAACACATTTTCTTACCTTGAAAAATGTTTTTCACTCTCTTTTTGCTTTGTGAAAGGCCTGCCTAAAATCCAAAACTCACTAAGGCCCCAGTCTTGCAAGTTGTTTCCCACTGAACAGTCTTTGTGCAGTGCCTCGCTGAGGTTGATGGGAGAGGTTCGATTGAGTGGTAAATTTGTAAGGTCAAGTCTTGACTACACAAAATTCTACCAAGTTTTGCACAGAACATGCAGACCAGAACAAGATAAATTCTTCCCCTTTCCCAATAATCTCTTTAAGGTCTGGTTTAACCACAAATGTTGTACTGCTTTAACGATGCTGTTATAAAGTTAAAGTACATCCTCTTTATTGTGGATGCAGTTATACCAGTAGAATGGTTCTTATACTGCTATAGCTTATATTTCTGTACAGAGAGGGAATAAGTTTAACTACAACAAAAATGCTTATCCCATCCCTGACAGTTTTTGAGATTTCAAAAAAAACCTTCTTGAATTATGGCAAAAAATTCAAATCCCAAACATTTTTGCAAACTCAGAAACCAAAAAAAAAAAAAGTGTTTTGTTTTAATAATTGTGAAATGTTTCCTTTCAGTTTCAACCATTTTCAATTTTTAAAACTTTTTAGTATAAATTTAGTAAAACTTTAAAATTAAAAGTGGTTTTGAACTGAAAATCAGAATTGTTTTTTTAGAAAATGTCAAAACGTAACATTTAGATAATTTCAAAACATTTTGAATGAGCATTTTCCAATGACAAACTGTTTTGCTGGGAACATTCCCAATCAGAAATAAGCTATACTGGTATAATGTATTTTTATGCAGTTATAACTACATCCACACTAGTTACACCACTTTAACTATATTGGTAAAAAAAACACTCCTCTAAGCAATATAGTTAATACAATACAATCTCTTTAGACGAGTCCAAAAAGTGTAACAACATCAATAGGTAAAAATGCATAGACATACAGGTGATTTTAAGTTGCCCATGTACTTCAATATATATGTATAATTGCATAGTATTTTACCATATTGCAATATTGTACATAGTATTAAATCTAAATTTCTGAATTTCTTAGTTTATATAGGGTCATTTAATGTGTCCTCCAATAAATCCTACTCATACATTTCAGAGTGAGAAAGTCACTAAGAAGATTTGGAAAAATGTTGAATATATGCCAAAGCTTATAGTTATGTAAATGTCACATTAAATGTCACATTAAAAATGTTAATGGCTTGGCTTAAGACCCTGAGCAGCTCCCACTTCTAATATTTAATATATTTGTTCAGTGACTTAATTTCAGTGACACCAAATACTTTGCTTTTGGTGATATTTTAAAGTTTTCATATCGGTCCATATGGGGCTATTTTGACTTAGTCCTGAGAGTCATACATCATGTCGATCTGGCCTCAGAACAAATCAACATACATTTCTAGAGAAAGTTGTCATTTCTTGATTTATAGCCCCAATATAGCATCTTTGTGATCTGATTTTTTCCAAAAGCTCCATTAAAAAAACTGTGTTGTTTTCTAAGAAGATTTAGTTGAATCTTATTTTTCTTATTTTTCCCAACAAAAATGTTGTTTCACAACATGAAGAGATAGAAAAAAGATTCTCTTTACCCTGTGAGCCATAGTTATAGGACCACTGGTCACTTTCTAGATCCATACTGTTAATAGTCTGGAAAGCCGTGTGGGAGTAGATGTCACTAGATTCATTCTTTCTTTACTGGGAGCAGTTGCATAAGACTGAAAGAGCTTCTAACAAGTTGCATTGCCAGTTGCTGGTATAGCTATATCAGCATAGCCATATTAGCAAATCCTTTTAAGGCTTGAGGTGAGAATTTATGCTGCTATAATTCTACGAGTATTGACACACTTATTCTGAAATAAGTTTGACTTCCTCAGTTTATTTTGCATCACTTTGGAAGGACGGAAAAGCAACTCCTATAACTAGAGTAAGAGTGTCCACATGGAAAGTTTTATTAGCATAATTTCAATCAGTTTAATTCAACTAGTATAACTGGTGAAACTACACTATGTAGGCAAACCCAAAGTCAGATATTCTTCTGTACTCTTTACCTCTATTAAGTATTTAATATGTATATTCTTCTTCTGCTCGGCCAGAGCAGAGGAGGAAGGGTAGGTAAATTGCAGAATTAACACCTGTTTAGATGGTTATACAGGCTGCATCATGGGCTGTTGTGCTCAGCAGCAGTCAGGTAGCCACTTACAGCTCCTTCGGTATGTCTACACTGGCAAGTTAGGTCGACTTAAGGATGCTTAAGTCGACCTAAACAAAGCTGCGTCCACACTGGGTTTTTATTAAGTCAACTTAAGCATTTCCTCAAGTTGACTTAATAATACCACCTCTTTAGGTCAACTTAAGCCTTAAGTCGACTCCTTAAGTCGATTTAAGGCCAGTGTAGATGGGGGTTAGCGCTAAGTTGACTTTATTACTTCGACTTAAAGCCAGTATAATGGCTAACTCTGCTGTTAAGTTGACTTAACGAGATCAACTTAAAGTGTAGCCGATTTGTTAAGTCGATTTTAAAAGGTCGACTTTAAGTCGACTTAAAGTTGACCTGGTTAAGTCGACTTAACAAAGTTGACTTAACTTTTCAAGTGTAGACATAGCCCTTGATTCTTCATTTCATCCTTGGACTAGCCCCAGCTACAGCAGGTGCTGCTTTTTTGGTCTTGGTTACTAACGGCCATACGCCACTTGAATATAGCCAAGTGCATTGTACACCATCCCCTTCCTCACCTGCCCTATGAATCACTCCTTCAGCTAAGCCAAAATAGGGGAAAAAAAGAGGAGTCATCTATGATCTCCGAGGATCTCTGGAGAACCTCAGTGAGAGACTGGGTGGTGGTTTCCACAGCTCAGAGGGAACAGAATAGGGACAGAGAATCTGCCCCAATGTTGAGAAGGGGAATGTGGATTCTACAACCTGAGCATAAATTGAAGCGCATCTGCTTGCAACATTGTTATTGGTAGTTTACAGGGTGAATGATAATGAATAATGATGCTGGTATTTATAACATTTTGCACCATTCTCCCCCTCAGTTGTTGGGACCTAAAAAGGTAGTTCACCACACTTGTGATGGAGCTTCCAAGAAATTCCAGATCAACTTGTTAAGTCTGACTTATTGGTACATTATCTTTAGAAGAGTATAAAACAGGAGGATTAACATAGTTGTGACCTTAGTGGTATTACTCTGTATTACAATTCAGAAGACCTACTTTCATTTTTTGGTTCTGGTTTCTCCCTTAATCCCATAGTTATTAGGGTTTGACTTCTGTGGAAGCAACACGCTCAGCTTTGTGATGCTAAAAAGAAAAGCCCTGGCCAGTTAGGGAAGTTAATGAGCATGCTGTAATATTGGAGTTAATACTAATAGCTACAGTGTGGACATCTCAGGTTTGGCAGCTTAGTCATGGGATTTAATAATATTTTTAATACAAAATAAGTGCTTATTTAGTTTCATTTGAGGCAGCTACAGTAATTTCCATTCCCCAGTTAAGTAATAATCACCTCTTTTTCATTTGGCTATCTACATTCAAACCTGCTTAGAGTAGACTCCTAAATTATAATGGCTGTTAGGTTGTAGGGTGGACATCATCATAACATTTCAGACACTGATTCTTTAAACGGTGTCTGTTTTTTAGAGGTCATGGTGTATAGTTTATTTCTGGTACATGAAAACATACAACCCAAAGTTATATCAGAAACTCTTCCTTGTCATGGGTTTTGGAATATGCCAAGCAGAAAACGTTGCTATTATGATAATTATTGCTTGTTTTATTTGAAGCGGCACCTAGTGGAACAACTCATGAACCAGCACCTTGTGTATTATAAGGGGCTAGTAAATGCATGAACTATGCCTTAAAATCCATGTAATCTCCTTCTCATTCCAGTCCATTTTTTGATGACAATTCATGTACCAGGGTTATTCTGGAAATCAATGTTTATCACTGGATCAGCCACCTATAGACAGTTATTGTCAGGCTTATATTGCATCACCTCTATAGGTATATCTGCCCTGTCTTGCAGTTCATATTATGGGGGTGTGAGTAGCAGGGAGCATTGAAATGCTGTATTATCACTTCTCCATGTAGATGCTGCTAGTTCACATTAAGGTAGATCTCTTCAAACAGGACTACATCAGTGTGAAGTAGGAACTGTTTAGTTCATGGACACAGCATCTACATGGGGGAGTTATACTGCAGCACTTTGGTGCGCACTGCTATTCACACCCCTAAAGTCTGAACTTCAGGGCAGTGTAGACGAGCCCTGAGTGTCTTCCATTATCTGCTTTCTCCCTGTGCAGAATGAGGCTCTGACTAAAGTAGGGATGATTTCTTTAGAAATTCCTACCATTACCAAGACTGGGGTTAGTAACATTGAGAGCCCTAACTGAGATGAGTGGCTGGTTTCAGCATTTTCAATATCTTGTCAGCTAAACCTGTTCTGAGCAAGATTACATAAAACAGTGTTGAAAACTCCAGTGCCCCATCTGCATGAGAGCTCTCAGCACTCCTAACACCATTGAAATTGAACCAGTGTTAACAGTAGTGTGAAAGTGCTAGAATATTTCCTGAGGTAAGCAGAGTGAACCCTAGGGACTGTTTGTCTCTGATGCTTCTCTTGATTGCATGCAGTACATCAGAGGTCGGCAACCTTTTCCGGCCCCTGTGCAAGCCCTGCCCACTGCACCCTCAGCAGGTGCCGGGGGCAGGGCCAGACCAGCTACCCTGGTCAGGGCCTGGGCCGGCATTAACCGGCGGGAGGCCTCCGGTTCCCGACCCTGGGGCCGGATCCCGTCCGCAAGGGCGGCGCAGGGCTGATGGCCCCTGCTGGCCCCACCCCTTTGCTGGATGGCAGGAGGAGAGGAGAGCAGAGCGGGTCACGTTGCCCCGGCCCGCCCAGAGACATCCTGCTGCCAGCAGGGCAGAGCCGGCCCCGGCCATGGCCGGCAAGAGGGCGGGTCGGGTCGGCCCACCCGGAGCCGCTGCTGCCGGCAGGAGCTGGGGCCAGGAACCAGAGGCCACCCGCCGGCAGCAGCGGCTCCAGCCGGGCCGACTGGACCCACCCCGGCCTCTTGCCGGCCATGGCCAGGGCCGGCTCTGCCCTGCTGGCAGCGGCGCGGCTCTGGGCGGGCCGGGGCGACGTGACCCACTCGGCTCTGCTCCCCTCTCCTGCTGTCCAGCAAAGGGGCGGGGCCAGCAGGGACCCTCAGCCGCGTGCCGCAGCTGCTGGCCACACAGTTTGCGGGGCTAGCGGGGGAGCTCTGCATGCCGCTCAGGCTCAGCCCGCGTGCCAGCTCTGGCACGCGTGCCGGGGGTTGCCGACCCCTGCAGTACATGTTACTCAGCTTTGTGGGGATGATGTCATGCAACATAGGACCGCCACCTAGGCACACAAACGTGTATCATTTAATTCTCACATTGACAGTGAAATATATTTCCAAAAGAAAACAGCATATTTTAGTTCACTGAAGAGCCCCCTCAAGTGTTGCCATCACCAACCAGCTGCAAACCTATATAACGGAGGGAAGAGAAACTACTTGAATTAGTTCCCATTTGAAGGAAGGTAGAGGATGGACCTTCTAAACAGCTCCCTATCTCTGGAATTGCCAAAGGAGTAGACGTGTTAGTCTAGTTCAGTAAAACAAACAAGGAGTCCTGTAGCACTTTTCAAGACTAAAAACCTTTAATGTGTTAGTCTTTAAAAGTGCCACAGGACTCCTTGTTTGTTTTGCTGTCTGGAAGAATTTATACTGTTAAGATCCCAGTTCTCCCTTGCCTTATATCTCCTTGTTCACTCCAGCAGAAAGTGAGTTGAGAAATGCTGCTGCAATCTACTTTGGTGTCATTTTACACGCCATCTGCAAACTTGCATTCATTCCACAAGCAGCAAGACAATAGTGAATCATCAGTTATGCATTGAGCACATCTTTCTACAAGCAAGTTCTAAAGGGGTAGCTGTGTCAGTCTAGTTCAGCAAAACAAACCAGGAGTCCTGTGGCACTTTTAAAGACTAACACATTTATTTATCGCATGAGCTTTCGTGGGAGAAAATCCCACTTCCTCAGACGCTTGAAGATGGAGAATTTACAGAATGGGAAGAACCATCTTCAAGCATCCGATGAAGTGGGATTTTCTCCCATGAAAGCTCATGCGATAAATACATTTCTCAGTCTTTAAAATTGCCACAAGACTCCTTGTTTGTCTTCCTACAAGCAGACTCTGCCACTTAGCTTTTGGCAAGACCATGCTGCCTCCTTGCAACTCTCACAAACCTGTGTTTTGTATGGAAAAATAGAAAAGGCTCACAGGGAGCTATGAAAAATGCAGGTTCATTTTGTGAGCATATGACTGACATACAGAGTTCAGGTTTATTCTGTGTGACTCAGTAAGGAAGATTAAGAATTGCAGGGCAGAACTTCTGTCTGATTTGTACACTCATCAAATAGCTATTGACCCAGACCAGAGCATGTCTAGATGAAAAATGAACAAGTAGCAATCCATAGCCAGTCATTCTCTCTAATGAACCAATCCAGTTTGTATCATAAAGATACATTAAAATGAATTAAATCACCTTTTGTTATGTAAACATACCTAGACTTTTAGAGTTTGTAATTCTGAACAGTCCTGTTTATTGTATGTCCTTAGGGGTTTTCTTTGTTTTAACAGCATGCAGCTTGACAGAAATACACTACCCAAAAAGGGACTAAGGTATATACTTTATTCAGCATGATTGCTGCTTCTCTGTTGCTCTGTAACCTTTTCTACATTGTCTCCCCGTCTCTTTCTCTTTGCTGATCTTATTTACAACAGAGCTCCCTGGTACTTAGTTTTAAATCAAGCAAGCTTGACTCTTAGCATTGGTCTTTTTCTTTCCAGTGTGGCCTACCGCATAAACAGAGTATACAGATATATATTGGAAAAGCAGAAACAGTTAAAAATAGTTTCCTTATATGATGAATGTTAAGATACATACAATACTGTAGATAAAAAAGAGAGTAACTA
>ML685831.1:3933746-3979590 GCA_007922175.1 Pelusios castaneus
AGTGGGATTTTCTCCCACGAAAGCTCATGCGATTAATAAATCTGTTAGTCTTTAAAAGTGCCACAAGACTCTGTTGTCCTTCATAGAATAATTGGTTAGTAAAGCTCCCCAATGAACAAAAATGAGAAACGCATATTCACTTTTGATTTTGTAGTTGGTGGGGTTCATTCCTTCCACTGATTTTCTGTCCTGTCTATTATTGCAGCCTGTCTTTGCCTGAACAAGTGGCTTAGTCAGTTGCCAACATTGCTATTGTTTTGTGTTCTGCAGCATTAATATGTGTAACTGCAGTTTCCCCTTTGAGTACTTTGGTTTTGCAAGATAACCTTAGGCTTAAGAATGAAAGCGTTTCATTTCATAAGCAGTGAAAAGCCCATCTATCCATGTCATCCGTGTTTTTATTTTGCACAGAATCAAATTCCCGATAATGGAGCATACTTTACAAATAAAACTTTGCATTACAGTGAGTCCAACCAATCTGTCCCAGTTTAACCTTCCTGGACCCAATATGATGCGTTCAAACAGCATCCCTGCACAAGACTCTTCATTTGACCTGTATGAAGACTCCCAACTATGTGGCAGTGCTACATCCTTAGAAGAGAGACCACGAGCAATCAGTCATTCAGGCTCATTCAGAGACAGCATGGAAGAAGGTAGAGCCAAGTTCACATTTTGATAAGCAAATAGAACACAAATGTAGCAGAATTCTATTTAAATGGCCTCCTTGAGTTGTGAATATTGAAATAATTTAGTAAACTTTGCTGACTTATAGTTGAACTGGACTTGTAGTACTTCTTGCTGTTTGAGCACAAGAGATGGCACTTACAATAAGCTGGGGTAGGCAAAGACATGTTCTTTCTAGTCTGAACACAGTGTGTGTGTGACTTATTAATTGCCTGGAATAGTTTTGAACTATAGGAAGTGGGATGCAGAAAATGTGTAGGGAAGGGCATAAGTCTCACTTTTGGAGAATATTTTTATCGTTTCTGCCCCTAGATCTAAAATACTTGTCCATGCCTAAGTTATCTCCTGCCTTGATTACTGCAGTCTCCTCCT
Organism: Pelusios castaneus; assembly: GCA_007922175.1. Classification (NCBI taxonomy): domain Eukaryota; kingdom Metazoa; phylum Chordata; order Testudines; family Pelomedusidae; genus Pelusios; species Pelusios castaneus. Next base: position 3,934,803 of record ML685831.1, read on the forward strand.
CACCTGATGGTCTTATTCCTATTTTTTTTTCCTCCTCTCCATTTTTAAAAATGTTAAGTGGGCTTGCTCACCCTGTTGTTATGTAAATGATGACAATGTGGTTACAAGAAACAAAAATAAAGATGGTTCCTTTCCCCACACAGCTATCATTTGTGAGATAAGGAAGAGAATGAGTGACACAAATAGCGGTTAATATATGTTGCTAAATTGTTTTGTTTGACTTTCTTTGGATGATATATCAGGGACTGGTAGAGGAAATAGGACAGATTGATTTCTCGATTATTGTCTTAGAGAAATTAACTTAATTTAGCAAGCATGTGATTTCACCTAAGGATAAGGGACTAGTGACAGAACCCTGAGGGGAAGGGGCAGTGAGGAGGAACCACCGAAAGGAAGAGTGGAAGAGTGGAGAATGGGACCAGAAAACCCAAAGAAAAACAGGGCACCAAGTAAGAAATGGCAATGAAGAGGTCATCAAAGACCTTGGAAAAAGCAGCTTCACTGGAGCAGAGAGGGTGGAAGCCAAACTAGAGTGAATGCGTGAGTGAGTTAGGGGAGAGGAGGTCAATGCATCAATAGTAAATGGGCTGTTGTGGTTCATAGATTTTATAGGGGAAGGAACAAGAAGCATGAATTGATATAGATGAAGTGTGAAGTGTGGCAAAAGTATTTTTTTTAATGGGAAATTAGAGCTAACTTATACATTGAAGGAAATGAGCCAGAAAAGCATGTGAGGTTGAAAGTTAGGGAAGCTGAATATGTGAGAGTGTGGGCAAGGGCAATTAATAACTGGGAAGAAAAGGTACCAAGGGCAGAGGTGGAAAGATTCAAAGAGTGATTAAAGGAGGAAAGAGAGGTTGCAACTATATCTCAGGATGAGCATTGGATCCTATAGTGTCTTGGAGTGTACCCCGGATATTGTTAATTATTAACAAACACTAAAGTGATTTAAAGTCTAGGATGCCTACCAAGAAATGTTTGAATTGTTAATATCTCATCCATGGCATAGAAGTATGCTTCACTTAGTTATTAAAAGAGCATCATACTTGGAATAAAAATTTTCCTAGTTAACCACAAATACAAAGCAACCTGCTCAACTGTGAAGTTTGTGTTCAGGCAATACTGAAAAGCATTTCATGTTATTGTATTAAAAATAAAGCTAACAGCTCTTCTTTGAGGTTCTGTATTGAAGCATCTTCCCTCAGTGGATCTATCGTAATCATTCTGAGGCTGAACAGGAGGTGCTTTCAAATGTTGTCCCACTGTAGTCCTAACTGCCACTTTCCAGAGCCCTCTGGGAACAAATCCTACAGTCTTTATGCAGTGCTTATAGAAGGTAAAATCCTTTGATGACGAATTAAAATACGTAGGCATATGGCAGCGCCACTTGTCTTTAATACAAAGGTGCCAAAACAGACTACAAGTCCCAGCATGTAGCGCTCTGTGTTGATCTAAAGAGAATTACCAGATAAGAAAGGCCTGGGCATTTACAATGGCTCCTATATTGTTGGCCTGGCAACTTTCTGTATTAAAGATGAGCTTGCTACATTATGTGTGTTAGACTTCTGCAGTCAGCACTTTGGACAGACTGGTGTTTACAGCTCCATCTCCGGCCTTTTGAAACACTGCATTTATTAGGTGTTCTACTGCCAAATGACAAAAAGAGTGGTTCGTTTACCGGTGAAAACACTATATTTCATTAAAAATATCTCTTACCTACAGCATGCTGGCAAACATTTCTCCATATAGAGCAATCATTTCAAGTACAAGAAGAATAACTGTTGTTTTGTACACTGATAATCTCTTTGTGGGAGATTCTTTCTCATTTTAAAAAGAGATGCTCTGCTGTTGAGCTCCACAGGGACAGACTCATACTGTTTCATCAATATTTTTTTGTATATAATGGCACTTTTTTTTCTTATTTTTTGTAGTACATGGGTCGTCATTATCACTGGTCTCCAGTACCTCCTCTCTCTATTCTACTGTAAGTATTGACAGTTTAGAAAAAAGTCCTGCCTTGATATTATACATCTACAATAATGCTTTCTAGCTCGTTAAATAATTTTAAGTTTAGATGGATTAAAATTGCACATAAGTACTGCAGTAAAGCAGAGGAACAGCTATTTGACTTCAGTATTATACTTTTGCTTTCTCATATATAATTAACATCTTTTTTTCTTTAAGTGATGAATTTTGCATTCACTAAATCTTTGTGGTGTACTTTAAAGGTTGAAATATAAAAATTATGCAGAGTCCAACCTCACATGGGGCTTCTTGTTATATACTGCACTATATTATTGTGCTTTGTAATTTTTGATTGATTTTATCGTTGTTTGGTGTTTGTGCTCTTTAAGAGCAAGATCTTGTAATTGGGTGCCCTGTGCAGTGTTTTTATAATGTTACTGTTTGAGAAAAGCATTTGAAAAGTACAGGGTTGTTTGCAGATTACTGTGCCTAGTTTAAAATGCCTGTTGATCTTTCATGAAAACGTCAGTATCTAAATGCTCTTTTCAAAGGGGAAAGTAGTTTCTTTAAAATTTATTCATTTCCTTAAATATGCTCTCCACACCCAAATGGAAGGTTCTTTTCTATTCTTCATTTGATTTTGGGTTATTTTGTAAACAGGAAACATTCATTCTGATTTTTGTGTGATATGTTGTTGCAACTGTTCTGCTGCTGCAGGGTAATGATTTACTTACAAAAACCTTAATAACAGAGTAGCTGCTGTGCAAGGCATAGGTCCATATTTTAAATCAGGAGAGTTAGATATCTGTTTTATATATTCTCTTAAGTAAGGGATAAGTGATCCTTTGTAATCATTTAGCTAACTACAGTTATAATAGATGTTGACTAGCCCCTCAGGAGGAGAAGATTCAAGGAACATGTTTTCTCAATCCTCCCTTCCGTTTTGAAAGGACATCCATTGTCTCTGTTTTGTGTTCCTGGTGGCTAGCTCTGAAGTTTTCTACTGTTGCTGGCTGCTGTACTGGCTGTATCTATTCAAATATTGTAGCTCCTGTTTAGATGGGGGCTCCCTCCATCCTCAAATTAACATGTCTCTGTGAGTTGTCTCTTGAGTGGAATGTTTTCACACATGCTAACCTCAAAATAAGCTTTGGCAGTAACATTTAGAATGATGCCTTTCACTTCCATTTTCGTAGTGGAAGAATCCCTGCTACCACCTCTTTATCTTGTAATCTATTCTCACAGGTAGTATCAAAAGCTGTAATTTCAGCTCTCATGCCAATTTTTAAGAGAACTGGCAAAAGGAAAAAAATGCAAGTGATAAAGTGAGATCAGAAGCTTTATGCATTTGCTAGATCAGTCATCAGTTTTGAAATAGCATTGTGCCAATATTTTATATTGTTGCAAAGTTAAATATACTTTGTATTTGCATAACCTCAGCCATTCAAGATCTCAGAGCACCTTTCAGCCATTACATGGGGACAAGTTTCAGAGAGGTAGACATGTTAGTTTCTTTCAGCCAAACAAACAAGGAGACCTGTGCACCTTAAAGCAGGGACCTAGCCAGCCCCTACTTTCTGACTGCCCCCCTTACTCTTCAGAGTGGGCCCAGCCAGTCCTGCTTCCAGTCACATGACTGGAAGCTTCCTGCTGATGTTCCAGTTGCCTAGCAACTGAAGGGGCGAGAGGAGGAGGAAGGGGGAGAGCCACCCCCGTCTGCCTGTGGCTGCTCCTCTGCCTGCAGGGCTGCTGTTTGTGGCCACCCACTGGGGGCTTCTGTAGCTATGCCCCTGCCTTAAAGATTAACAAATGTATTTGCGCATAAGCTTTTGTGGGCTGTAACCCACTTCCTCAGGTGCATGGTATGGATTATAGCCTATAAAAGCTTATGCTTAAATACATTTGTTAGTCTTTATGGTGCCACAGGCCTCATCACTAAAAATCAGCTAATGGCTGAAAAACAAAAGCATCACACAACAATATTTCTAATGGGTATCCTGAAGCACAGAGGTTAAAAGACTTACTGAAGGTCACACAACAAATCAGTAACTAGGAATATATTCTGAGACTTCTGACTATCAATTTCTTTCTTTAGCCACGATTCTATATTTCTTGCTAGTTTATTGATTATCTAGCCATGGCAATGAAATCTATAGAAAGATTTTGGTAAAGGCAAGGAAAGGATTAGGATTGTAAAACTAGTGTGATTGCATTGCAGGCAGAAAATCTTTGATCAGAATTTCTCCTGCTGGGTCCTCTGTGCTCCACTGAAAAAGTGTAGACAATCTTGTACCAATTAATCAGGAAGCAGTGCACCGGTGGAAATATCGACAAAAGACTGGCTTTCAGTACCAGATAGCTGAACATGAAGAACAAAGTGTCATTGTTCAGCGATATTATGTAGTGCCCCACTTCTTCCAGAAAGAGGTAGCTTTAACGGGTTTATGGTACACATAATTCACTTTCTACCAGCAAGAAGAAGAAATATAAGAGCTGGAATTTTTTCATAGTTCATGCCAAAAGTACCATGCAAGAATTCCACAGCAGCCCTCATTTCAATAAGAGTCTCAACTAAAGATGTTTATCAATCTCTTTAACTACTGTTTTCATTCTTAGCATGATAGTTTCGCTGCAGTGTAATCAGTAATTGGTAAGGCTATCAAGACAGAGTAGCAAGTTAAAAGCTTGATATTTAGATTATTATCAGCAGAGATCAGCAAAAGAGCTGGAGTTTGAGATTCAGAAGATGTGCTTTTGGACTTGCTGATTTTGCATTTCTCATAATGAAGAGGTCCAATGGGAAAGGACTTCAGAAGTCACCTTTCTCACTATTTTTTGGTTTTCTCTCTTTTTAAAACTCATTTTGTTTGATTAGATTACATCACATCAGGGTTTCCAATGGCATTTTGGGGTTTCTGTTGGCATTCAGAAATATTGCAGATCTAGCTTTTGGAGACACTGTGCATGTAATGAGCCAAGCAGTTTTGTTTCACAGCACAGTTTGCCCTATAGTGGGTATTAGTGGACTTGGTATACCAATAGATTGTCAGCTTCTACAGTAAGCTGGTGTGACTTAGTTTATAAGGAGCTGGCAGAAGGTGCACACTGGTGTATGTTAAAGTAACTTACATCTTCTTACACTCTTCTGTAAGGTACTTTACTTGTTATATTCCTCTCTACTGGCTACTCAGCATGTGAAGCAAACAAGGAGTCCTGTGGCACTTGTAAAGACTAACAAATGTATTTATTGTATGAGCTTTCGTGGGAGAAAATCCCACTTCGTCAGACACTTTGAAGATGGGGAACTTACAGAATGGGAGGAAATTAAATGCAGGGAAATGTATGACACAGGATCAGGTCAGGTTGTAACAGGTTGTAAATCAAGTTGTAAATCAGGTTGTAACAGAAAATCAGAATAGGTGTGGGGATTCAAACACTGGGATTCAAACACTGGGGAACAGTATATAGAGGAAGGTGAGGTCAAATCACCTGTTGTAATGAGAATAAAATCCATAGTCCCTGTTTAACCCTGAGGCAATGGAGTTGAATTTACATATAACTTCCAATTCTGCAGTTTCTCTTTGAAGCTATGATTTGTTATTCATTTGTTTGAGCACAGCTATTAACAAGCCATCAATGGAGTGAGCAGGGAGATTGAAGTGTTCCCCTATTGGTTTTTGAATGATTTCTGATGAGATTTCCCTGCATTTAATTTTTTTCCCGTTCTGTAAGTTTGGCATCTTTAAAGTGTCTGACGAAGTGGGATTTTCTCCCACAAAAGCACATGTGATAAATAAATTGGTTAATCTTTAAAAGTGCCACAGAACTCCTTGTTTGTTTTGCTGACCTAGACAAACACGACTACCCCTTTGGAACAACTCAGCATGTGAGATACACTTAGGCCTTGTACACAGTTTTGCTGACAAAAGTCAGTAGTAGCAGGGATTGCTCTTTCAGCTCCCCCATACTGCTACTTACATCAGTGGAAGTAGTCCTGGTGAGGACGCACTTCACCAAGCCAAGCATTGCAGTGGCTGAGTGTTGACACAAGATGTATTGAAACATTTGTGTAGTGTAGACATAGCCTTAAAGTCACTTAGCTTATGTAAACCAACTAAGAGGTGATGCGTAAGGGGGATGACAATTATGTGTTAATATTTTGTTGTGAAGGTAAACATTTGATTGCAGTGATGTCAGTTTACACTCCCGTTAGACTCCCGAAGACTTGCCTCCGAATTTGGCTATCAGTATCATATTATGTTCCAAATGTGCGAGGCTGGACTGTTGTGGTGTGTGTTTGCATTTTAATTTTAAGCCTTAGATTAATTAGTTTTTTGTCATAGGTTAGTTTACAAGTTGGTATTGCCTCCACAACCCCATTATTCCTTCTGTTTCCATCCTTCACCTGGCATCAAAAGACAAGTTTTCTGAAACCTGTCCTTTCGAGAAGCGGGACCTACCTTCCCCATTCTGTCTTTTAGCCAAAGGGACTCATCCTATAACAACTTGATGTGTTTCCTGCTGTGCCAGATATGCAGTAGCTGCCTTATAGTATCGTCAACTGCCTTGGGTCCAGAAGTAAATCACCCTACTTCAGATCCCCATGTGGCATTTTCAGTTGCTTCTTTCCACAAACACAATAGTACTCCTGGGAACACAGATTATTCTTTTGAGTTCCTTGGATGGCTCCTTTTCATGATTGTTATTTAGAAAGCATCTCTATAACTCAATACCCTATCAGTGGTCATCACTAAAAAGTCAACATTTACAAAGTGGAATGCGAGATGCTGTCACTGCTTCATATTCTAAGAGGCCTGCATTTGGCAGTAACCTGGTATCTCAGATATCACCTTTTCACAGCCATTAGTACATGTTGATTTGAAATGGTTACTTGATATTATTGTAATATTTATTACTCTCCTAGATGGACTGCCTGATTTAGAGTAAAACGTCTGTATTTCCACAAGTGATTTTGGTAATGGAGTGATGATTCATCTATGCAGCTCAGAGTAACACACACACACAGGAGTTACACTGCAATAAACTTACCTTGATGTTTTATAACTGCACTTGTTGTTACAGCAATTCTTCTACTGTTCTTAAGAAGCTTTTAACCATTATAATAGACCTGATTCTGCTGTCATTCCTGAGGCAAAATTCTATTTGTACTCAATTGGAGTCATTCCCGTAAGGGCAAAAGGATTGAATTCACTCTTTTTATTCCAAATCTTTATTACATTTAGATTCAATTAATTGTTCAGCTATACTAGTCCATGTAATTTCTGTTAAACTTCATTTTTTCTTATCTTTATTGTATTTGATTTAGTTTTTAAAACAGCTATTTTCTCTGCTTTCTTGCAGGCTGAAGAAAAGGCACATTCAGAGGTAAAAACCTTTCCTATTAGAGCTCATTAGTTGATAGTATTGCTACAACATGGCAATTTGCTGCAAAAAAGACCCTATATTAAAAATGCATTGCAGCTCGGCAGGCAAATGGTTTTCTAGTCCTCAAGCTGCAAAATGTTGTTTGCATCAGTTACAGAAAAGGTGGAGAGACCTGGAGGCTGAAGCAGTCTGGATTTGTCTCTTTTCAGACCTCATTAGCAGGGCCAGATTAAAGGGGCCTCAAGCTGCCCACCATTGTGCTCTTCCCTCCCCCCACTTCTGGCCCTGGACACCCACCACAGCAGCCTGGGGGGGGGGGGGGTGGCGTCCTGTTGCCAGAGGCCACTTTCTGTGGCCCTCCTGCCTCAGCCCCAGTCCGGCTGATCTGCCCCCATTCAGGGGCGGGGCCAGATGGCATGTGGTGCGGCCTCTGGTGCAGCCTCCACGGCCACAGGCCCTGGAAGGCCGTAGAAGAGGCTGGCTGCCCTGTGCATCAGCCGGCCCAGCCTCCAGAATGGAGTGAAGACCCCAGGGGACAGTGAGGGTGGGGGGTGCCGGATCAGGCAGGGGCCTCAGGGGCTGGGGCCTGCCCCTCCCTCCCCCCTTTAGGCTGGGTCCAGGGTTTCAGCCCCTGCATTGATCCAGTCCTGTTCATTAGTACAGTTCCCTATCAAGTCAGAGGAGTCTATGCAGATGAATACAAGGTGTTTTCTCTCGTGAGGAAGAAAACAAGGTCCACTATTGAACATGTACGACCCACGGCATAGCATGTTGCACAGCACTAAATTACTGAACCAGTCAATGTTGATGAATTGTAGAGAAAAGCAGATTGTCATCACATATTCTCGCATGAGAAAAAAAGCCATTCTCTCCTGCTATTATATACAAACAGGTAGCAAGACTAGATCAGCAGCTAGATCCAATTATAGCCTTTCATAAAGGGAGGTGTTAGTTGCAGTAAAGAGGCTTTCTCCTGGGGTACTGGTGATAAAATGGCGCCAAGGATCCTGCTTCCACTTCACACAGACACACACTTTTTTGAACATTTTCTTAAACCTTCCTTGAGTTCTGCAATCACTCTGAGCATTTTCCACATTCAGAATGTTTAATATAACAAAGGGTTAATAATGACTTGTGAAAAGGTGTTATAAAATACTGTAGAGGTGAGGAGAAAAATAATCATATCCTCTTTTACACCACCCTCCCCTCTGCCCTCTGCAGTCTGTTCCAATATTGATTTCACCTAACACTTTCTATGGTCCTTTCTATGAATGATAAAGCACAGAATTTATAAACATACTATTAATTCACAGCAGCTTTGGTGGCATTCACGTACTTCACTTCCCTGTGCACAGATTTGAAACTGTCCCTCTTTTTGGAGGTATTTCTGCATGAAGGATTTCCTTATCAGTCTGTATGTTGAAGATGGGTTTTGTGGACACTATCAGTCTCTGCACATTGGTATTGAATAGCATGGCATGAGAAGCACCTTGTTGTAGCTGCAGGGGTGGGCTGCAAATGTAGTTAAAACAAGAAGGGGGAGTAAGTGGCATTGAACAACAGCAGGAGTGGTTGAGGAAGGGAAATTATCACTCCAGAATGAAGAGAAAGCTCAGTAATCTATATCCGTTGCTTTGTGCCAGTGAGAACATCTTTGGTGCACATGATAGCCTTTGTATAGATGAGTATCATCAATTTTTAAAAGATGAATGATTTTTTTCCTATTCATTTTCATCGGAATCCCCTGGCTAAAGCAAAGCAACACGCTTTATAAATGAAAGAATGAATGTGTAAGTGTCTGTGCTCACTTTTCTTGCCTGGCTTTCCCCATTTTACTTTTGTGCTGAGGAGGTTGCCATTGTATATGTGAATCTGAGAGAGGATTAGAATGAAATCCACAATGTACAAAGGATCAGCTCGAGGCGTGTGTGTCACCTGAGCTCTCAGATAGGAGTTAAGTGGGGTTTAAGTGGTGCACAGGCATTGTGCTGGATATCTGTCCTGGCAGAACTTCATCCTCTGTGCATTGCATAAAAATATTTTTACTGAAGCACCTGTTTTCCCTAAAAAGAACCATCAATCTTAGATTCAATTTATTTTCACTTTTAAGAGTATAAATAAGAATTTAAATTTGCTTCTTGAATTTGACCTCAAGTACTTCAAAACCTATGAGGTTTGAAGAGGGCGTACAGTTCTGTTGCATGCAGGGAACATTTTGTTATAGCACAAGAAATATAGTAATTCTTGGAGTGCTGGCATCAAGTTCTTTTATTTTCAGGACCTGAGGCTTTATCGGAGCTGGTACAAGTGATATTGTATGTTTGGAGCCAAGTTTTCAAAAGTTAGGGCCTAGAAGATCAGGTCCCAAACATAACTTTTGCATGTAAGAGCTGGGAATTGGGTACATATTGTACTTCCCATTTGCACATCAGATAAGTGCTCCTATAACTGTGGCCCCTGAGTGTGCAATGGAAACATGCACAAATGCTGTGGGCGCAAATTAGATGCCAAACTGTCATGATTTTATAGTTTGGCATTTTGAGTAGTTTTGCAAATAAAACACATGGAGTTACTATCCTGTGAAACATTATCTTAATTATCCTCTAAAGAAAAAATAAAGGAAATGAAATAGCTGATGAAACAAAAATGTGATATGAGTTTCTTTGTTCTCAATCAAGCAAATTCATAAACTACGAAGGGAGCTGGTTGCATCACAGGAAAAAGTTGCCACTCTCACATCCCAACTTTCAGCAAATGTAAGTAGTTTTTACTTTAGTATCATAAATGATTCTTGAAATAAACAGCTTCCAAATTTTGCTGGTCCAATCATAAATTCTTAATGATATACTGTAATCTTTCAGCTTTGTGCATGTGAAAGGCGCCCAAATAACAATCCTGGAGACATGAGGTTCTTTTAACTATTTACTTATTTCAGTGTGTTTAAAATATATAAGACAGTTGCTATATCCACTGGACAGGTACAGTGCAGGCATCCCACCAAATAGCTTGACCCTAAATGAAATCGTTCACCTCTTGGTGTTAGAGCCTTTCACTCTCCAAGCTGCTCAGTCTTTAGTGTCTCTTCTGATACTGTCAACAAGAGTAGAGGTTGTAATGTAGTTTTGTGATGATATCTTTTCCCTAAACCTCCAATTCTTCTTCAAGCAGCCACTCACATCCATTCAGATGTAGGTGTATATGTGCCGCAGTGTACAGTCTTCCAGAAAGCTTTTTGCTCTTAGCCTGTCCCTATAGGGTCAGCCGCCAATGCCCCCTGGAGTACTGTGCTTTGGCTGCAGTATATTAGGTGGCGCTGACCCTGCCCCTCTCCCCCCCAAAATTCCTCCTTTCCGCCTGAGTGATGGTCTGGAATGCTTATGCTTCTTGCAGTTTGCAAGTGCCTGTTTGAGTTCCTTCTCATTCTTATTCTGAGTTGATCTAGCTTAGTTTAGTGTCAGTAGTTAGTTGTTAGTGTAGATTTAGTTTAGTTTGCTTCAGTTAAGATCCTTGCCACAATGAATGCAGAATCCCGCCACATGCATCAGGTCCGGGATCAGGTCATCATGCTTGGCTTCAAACCTTGTGCCTCTTGTGGCAAGGCCTTCCTGGTGGGCAACCCGCACAACAAGTGCCTGAAGTGTCTAGGCAAGGGACACCATGCAGATAAGTGCCGGATCTGCCACTCCTTCAAAGCAAGGACCCAGAAGGAATTCAAGAGCAGGCTGAGGGTGATGCTGACCGAAGCAGCACTTAGGCCGGCATCGGAGCCCAATCAGCCGATGTCAGCATCGGGGCCCTTTGTGCAGCATGCCACCTCAGCACCGATTGCTGCCAGCACTGGGAAAGAAACCTCGGCTGAGCCACAGCAAGGCGCCGGCACCAAGACTGGTGAAAGAGGTCGATGGGATGACCCTGCAAGTCCCCTTGGGAAGGGAACCAGGACCCTTCAATGACCCCAGGATGGTCGGTGCCAGGCCCTTCCACGCCGGAGGCCTTCAAGGCAGCAAAGGCTCTGCTGGCCTTGCCAGCACCTCCTCCCGCACCTAGACCGGTGCCGTCAAGGGGAAAGCCCGGGCTTGGCAGCACCACCCTCAAGGACTGGCCTCACCAGCACCAGTGCCCCTGGCACAGGCTCCAGCCTCACCGACCTCCTCAGCTTCGGAGGCACAGGAGAGCTCGCCAGCCCGTGGTCCCATGGAGAGGGATGAGGAGTCTCGGCACCATTTGCCACCAGCCCTGAGAGAGTTTGCCTCACCTCGAGCCTTGAGCCACCCTTTCTGTCAGTCCGTTGTATCGAGCACCTCTCCAACGCCACGCAGGCAATGTAATGACTCCCCCTCGAACGACGAGCCTCAACACTGGAGAAGGGTGTCGACGTCCTTCTTGACACTGGAAGACCTTGCCAACCAGGATGCCCTGCCAGTTAAGCAGCGCCAACAGCAACTGGCACTGGAGCATCACCGGCACTGCTCCGACCAGGGTCACCATAGCCTGCCCTGGAAGCGACGATGCTCGAGGAGTACCCTTTCACTGGACTCCTCGTCACCCTCCAGCACCAAGACACGGGGAACCCATAGAAGCAGCAGAGGCCACTCCCCCCACCAGTGCAGAGGGCAGCCGATTTTGCCCTTTGCACTGATGTCACTCTTGGCACCGGTGCCACCCTTGGCGGTAACCATGCTCCTGGCTCCAGTTCCGCTCCCGGCACAGATGGCGCTCCTGGCACCGATGGCGTTTTCGGCATCGATCCCCTTGCTGGCCCAATGGCATATTGGGACCCCTGGGCCTTTGCGACTCAGACCCCTTTCCCCCCAGCTCAGGACCCAAGAGAGGAACTGGACTCTGAGTTGGACACCGACTTGGACCTTGGGGAAGGGCCATCAGACTTTTCCCACAGAAGCCCCCCTCCCTATTCTTCCTCCTCACCTGACGAGGAACAATTAAAGGGTCTCCCTCTCCCGCGGTGGACCTAAGGGCCCACCAGGACCTTCTGAGGAGACTGGCCTTCAACCTGGGGCTCCAGGTAGAGGAGATGAAAGAGGATAGAAGGAGTAGAAGGAGGATAGAAGTACAACGTGTCCTGGTAGGCAGTAGGAAACCATCAACGTAGACCACCTACTAGGTGAAGTGGAGACGCTTCACTGCCTGGGTTGCATCTAAAGGGCTCCTCCCCTAACAATGCCCCCATACAATTCATCCTGGAATACCTACTGCACCTAAAGGAACAGGGATTAGCGCTGGTCTCCTTAAGGGGCCACCTGGTGGCCATCTTGGCTTTTCACCAATCTTTCGAAGGGCTCTCCCCATTTGCCTACCCCATGACGTCCAGGTTCCTAAAGGGCCTAGAAAGACTATACCCCCAGGTGAGAGACCCAGTACCCCAATGGGACCTGAACCTGGTACTTAATATACTGACAGAGGCCCTGTTTGAACCACTGGCCACTTTCCCCCTACTAACCCTATCCTGGAAAGTAACCTTCCTGGTAGCCATCACATCAGCCAGACAGGTTTCAGAATTAAGGGCCCTAGCCTCGGAACCCCCCTACACACTTTTCTACAAGGATAAGGCACTGCTGAGGCCACACCCAGCCTTCCTACCTAAGGTGATGTCAGCTTTCCATATCAACCAGGACATCTTCCTACCGGTGTTTTTCCCAAAGGCTCATGCCTCAGTGGAGGAGAGAAAGTGGCATACTCTAGATGTTAGAAGGGCCTTGGCCTTGGCCTTCTACATTGAGAGGACAAAACTGTTCAGATGGTCGACCCAACTCTTCATTGCATCCGCAGAACATACGAAGGGCCTCTTGGCCTCCTCGCAGTGCTTCTCCTCTTGGATCATGAGCTGCATCAGATAGTGCTACAACCAAGCCGGAGTCCCCGCACCAGACTGAATCAAGGCCCATGCGACCAGGGCCCAGGCCTCCTCGGTGGCCTTCCTGGCACAGGTGCCAATCCAAGAAATTTGCAGAGCCCACTACATGGTCCTCGGCTCATACCTTCCCCACGATGCTATTGTCCAACAAGTAAGAGACGACGCGGCCTTTGGCAGGGCAGTGTTGCAAGGAGGGAGAAGCCACCTCTGCCCACCAACCTAAATTCGGCTTGTAAGTTACCTCCATCTGAATGGATGTGAGCGGCTGCTCAAAGAACGGAAGGTTACTTATCTGTAGGCATCCTTCTTCGATATGCACGGCTCAGATACATTCCTTACCCTCCCTCCGTCCCCGCTTTCAGAGTTAGCAGAAAGAAGGGACTGAAGGGGGGGTAAGGTGAGCGCCACCTAATATACCGCGGCCAAAGTACGGGACTCCAGGTGGCATTAGCGGCTGACCCTATAGGGACAGGCTAAGAGCAAAAAGCTTTTTGGAACACTGTACACTGCGGCACGTATACACCTACATCTGAATGGATGTGAGCAGCGCATCTTGAAGAAGGATGTCTACAGGTAAGTAACTTTCCGTGCTGCTACTCTTATTCATGTTTAGTACCTGAATAGTCTCATTTTACCTAACATGGATAAGCCCACAGAATCAACAGAATAGAATCAAGCACAATGAAATGAAGCCACAAATTTACTTTATATAGGCCATTGAACAGTCAGTGGGGTGTAAAGGACTTGAATTACTACTGACCAGTGACCTATAGTAATGGGGAAAGACCCTGTGTTCCATTATGTGTCACATAAACCAGGAAGTCCTCAAAACCCCTGAAGGCTTTCCTCAGCCATAATGATTGTTTCTTTGTTGTGATGGGTATTAAATTTCTGCTACAAAATACCTCTAATACATTTTTCTTTAAATTGAACAGTAATTTTCTTCCGTGCCTGTTATAGGAAGGGCCCTTCCCTCGGCAGGGGGCTTGGATACACTCAGTGAAACCACACCCAATGCATGGATATGTTGCTTTATTGTATTAATATAATAAGCACTTAAGCATTACAGAGTATACATTACCCACAAGCAGCAAGCAGACAGGCTGAGAATCAAATGCTTACGCCTCTTCTGCTACGGCAGCACCTGACCTTCTATTCCCTGTACCTGAAGGCCTGTAGCAAGCATTGCTCCAGCGTGGGGAGGACAGGGATCAAGGTCCCAGGTGAGGCTGCTGCCCAGGCGAGGATTCCCAATTCTCATATACCTAACACAATCACCCCCACCCCTTCTAGGGATGAAGGCATTCCCAGGGTGGCTCTGGCAGAAAACAACCTGTATCTTGTAGGCAACACTTTCAAGGTTAGCTGATTCCCAGCCTACTCTGCAGCTGGTGTGGCTTCAAGCCAACTTAGCACTAGTTCAATCTGTAGCAGAAGCAGTCCTCAATCAATGTGTGCAGGGTAACCAGCGGTTACCCCCAACAGTGCCATACTGAAGAATATAAATGCCAAAGGAGACAGTTAACTCATATCAGCTGCAATCAAATGATACAATTTTCTGAAGATTTATTGTAAAAAAACCCAAATCCTTTATTTGGAAAACTTTAATAAATAACTTACAATACATTTTTTTTTATAAAAAGGAGAAAAAATATTAAAGTAAGTACTGTGTTTGAAATATATTTGGTGTTTCATCCAAATTCTGCTCAATGAATTAATTTGACTTTCACTGAAGTAGAGTAATTCCTACTGTCACACAATGAAATGCAAAGTGTTATGATGGTAGTGGGCATCAAAAATTACCAGATAACTTTGTTAGGCAGCATGGTTTTCTTACAGTATATGTGTTATATATGTGGAGATAAGTGAAGGTTAAGATCAAGGGAGTTTCCAGATTTGCTAAACACACCGTGAACCAGCCAGTTCTCCAAAAAGAGTTGGACACAGTCAAAATATTCCAACTATTTTCCTGTATTGACTTCCTGGGTAGAGAAACTGAAGAACTTGAAAAGAGCTTCACCTATTCTCCGTCAGTGTCCTAGACCCTTACCAGTTAAGTTTCACACAAGGATATGCACAGTGACAACAGTACTTGCTTAGTTGATAGCTTTCACTTAACTGTGGTGAGACAGCACTATTCCCCTACTTTCACATCTCTGAATGTGATCAATACTTGGACAAATAGAAGTAGGTCAAAATTAAACCCAGGTAAGATGGATGTGATAACGGATGGAAGAATAAAATATTTTGTGAAAATTGGTCAATACCTAATCATAACTCTCAGAAGAAAACACTTTGTGTCTTTGAATTCCTTCTATACACCCAATTGACACTGAATAGACATTCCAATAGCTGCAAAAAGTACTTCTGCTTATGATTGTATAGATGACTGTACTTTCACCTCTATAGCAATAGACTTAATTGGGATGATCCTTCCTGTTGTGTCCTCCAGATTACTGGAATGCACTCTACCACACCATGAAACCTTAGACCCAGACAAGCTCTAATTGGAGCAGCATGCAACAACCTGCCTCTCAAGAAATGCAGGTCAGCATGAGCATATCATTACACACTGAATATGAGTTTCAGTGTGAGGTATGATGCTCCCTATGGAATTCCAGTTTAAATTTGAGATCTTGGCTTTGCTCTTCAAAGGCCACGGGTTGCACCAGGTTATCTCAGGAGCTGTGTCTTCCTTGATGACCAAGGACAGCTACCACGGCTGTGTTCCTCGGGAACAATGGAACTCTCACCAAGAGTAAGAGTAGTGAGAGAGGATGACAGACCCTTCCTAGCAGCTGGCCCAAAACTGTGATGATCCTTCCTTGTTTGAAGTGCTGTAGCTATGTTGATCTCAGAATATGAGAGGGACAAGATAGGTGAGGTATATCATTTATTGGATCAACTTCTTTTGGTGGACAATACAAGCTTTCGAGCTATGCAAAGCTGTTCTTCCGGTCTGGAGAAGGAAGCCCTATGTGTGAGCTAAATACAAGTTGGGGCAGATTGTTTAGTAGAAGTGGTTACATATGTTGGAGGCTGTTGTTGTTTGAAATGAAGTGAGCAATCGGGGATTAGACTGTTATGCATAAAGAGTTGGAGATAGGCAATTAAGGGTAACAGGCAGTGTGGTGTGTTACAATTGTTGTAATGAGCCATAAAATGATCCTTTCTGTAAGAGCTAAAAAAACCCCGAAATGCTTCTGACAGGATTAAAGTGCTGTCTTTTTAATGTAGTTCTCCCATCAGATCAATGATGATTTTAAAAAAAGTCTTACCTAACCTAGAATAAGGGGGTGGGGGAGGACCACAGTTATGATATAAGTGTAAACTTTCTATAGGATTTATATTATTCTCTTAACTACTCAAGATACCACAGGTATCAATGCAGCACAAATATAAATATATATGGAGAAGAGAACATTATAAAACTGTGAATGGAATTCATATGCTGCAATAACAGTGCTGATCTATAACTAATAGACAGTCGGCTATTTCACAGAAAGCTCCCTGTTGTTTCTCCCAGTTGTCATGTGGTGAAGATATGAGTTATTGAACATGTGATAAGGAGATAATGCAACACAGGGAATGTGAGCACAGTGTGTAGTACTGTGTGCAGTTACTATTGTTTCAGCTGGAATTACAAAATGTGTACTGAACCATTTAATGAGGTTTATAAAGGCAATTCAGGAAATAACTCGAGTTACTGTCTTTGGTGAAAGATGAAATGCTTGAGAGATAATATTGTTTTACATTTTACTTAGAGTGTGGTTCCCTAGTGTTGTGTAATAACACCATATATTAAGAATGCATTACATCTACTCAGAGCTTTACTTACTTTAAAACATAGAGATACTGAGAATTCTAGGCTGGCTAAAATTTAGAAATACAGAGATTTCCATTAATTTAGCAATGTCTGTGCATTCTCAGGTACCAGTGTGTGGTAGCTTTGGAAAAATGATGATATCCATGTGCTAAACTAAACTTATCATGCTCTTCTGACTCTGTCACCTGCCTACTAATCCATCTCTATGGAGACTGCTTATAATGCTCTAAACTTGTGCCAGCTTTAAAAGAGATCCTGTTAGCAGCAAGAAAAAACATGCAAGGGAAACCTTTTCTTTTTTTTCCAACACCGCAACATCTGGAATTCCTTCCCAAATTATACTTTTCTGGCTCATGAAACTCAGGGGTTTCCTATCCTCCATGCATTAATAGGGATTTACACCCTTTACTGATGAAAAAAAGATCTAAGATGAGAAGTGACCATTACTTGTAATTAAAACTTTTTTTACATGCTGTAACAAGACAGATATTTTACAAATCTGTATGGTGAAAATCACTGGGGAGTGTTAAATCCAATCCTAGGCTACTTCTCTCCTCTATCACTGATATAAAAGATTTAAAGCCTAATAGAAAACAACTTCATATAAATCCAAATAAATCAAAACGATTCCCTTGGGGAGGTGCTACATACAAGTCTGGTGTGGGTGTGTATTCTAAAGATATTTTATAAGAGCAGATTTACTTTCTAGTAATAAAAAATACAGGATACAAGAATATAAGTTATCAATAAATTATAGTTTATATAATCATTTGTTATTTGGACTGTGAGATTTATCCTGTTCACAGAATACAAATATTACAAGTTAGTTTAAAGTTAAGTAAATCTATAGTTAAAATTAACTATCATGCGACAAATTCAAATACAGAATTCTAATTGTATATCATTTAATCCGTTAACTCCGAGGCATACTTGACAAGTTTCCTTTATTTCACTTGTTTTGAGACCAAAATGATCTTCATTCCATAGAAATGGGAAGTTATTTAGAGCAGAAATAACCATGAACTAGTGTTTCAGAAGTTATACTAGAAAAGAAATCCCACAGTATTTTCAGTTCCCTGCAAGAACAATTTTGTCATGTCCCTCATGTTGGGTCTTGGTCAGACATTACCTCCCACTTTTGGGGCACAGCAAGTTGTGTTGTATGAGAGGATCTTCTGTAGTGTTTTGTTTTGGCCCAGACCCTTTTTAACCATTTCAGATATCTCTGTTATAGAACTATCCATCTTTTGATTCTTAGTCCTGACCTCTAATTTCCCAGAGCTTTCAGTGTCTGGAAAACATGCAATCCTTTGTTTTCACTCTGCTCTGAGGAGGAAAACCTATTGCTAGTATTCAGCATTAATAATTAGCTCCTCACCCACCCACCCAACTTCTTTTACCATGTAAGGTTTCTCTTGACAAAGTCAAGCGAAAGTACTCTATGGGAGTGAAAAGGCAGCATTTTTGTCTTTCATTTCATTTTTATATTATTCTACATCTTTTCCTTCATTTGTTTAGCCATTGAAGCATCTTGATGAGGCTTAGTCAGAACCTATATTGTTACAAGCCTATAAGGCTGAAATATGATCAGTTTAGCCAAGGCTTTGCTTCCTGATTTTTGTGTGGAATCCTGTAAATTAAAAGGTAGACCATTCTCCAGAAATTTGGAAACCCTTGTTAAGAATTTTGCTTGTTTCAGTTAGTTTTATTATACAAGTTCTGTTATATCAAACACTCAGCTGGATTTCATCTATTTCTGTCCTGTATAAACTTCAAGGTGTTTTACTTGTATGTGATTACATCTTCAAAGAGTCCAGTTGCTGCTTGAGTGCTTAATTTACAGTTAGTTTGAGATTCTGGCTTTTAGTCTGCCGCTTGGTTCTGAGCCTCTGAAAGGCAAATCTCAATGCTAATTAAAAGGGGCAGCTTTTAATTCAAAATGTAACCAACCAGCAGACTTTCTGATTGAGTGACAAGGGCTCACATTCCAGTGGTCAGTCTGAGCTGCAGACTGTGTTTTCAGTGTTAGTTTCATCAATGCCTTGTACTGTATAAAGCTGAAGGGTGCCTGACAGCAAAACAATAGTAGACCCAGGATGCCACTAAAAAGTGAAGGGGGTTCTTTGGCTAACACTCTTGTTTGGCCAGCCCTGAACCACTATCCTACTACCAAACAACAAGATAAAAGAAGGAAGCCAGCAGGAAAGGTCACCAGATGTACTGTTACCTCTTGCAATCAGCAAGGTCCCATCTCGCCTCTCATACATCCTTTCATTCAGCCATGTCAGGTGGGAGGAAATTTATTTATTTATTTACCTTTATTTTATAAACCTGAGCAGAGCAGTACAAGAAAGTAAGGAAACATAGCCTTAGATAGACAAACAGCTCATTCAAACTAGGTTTTAAGCCCAAGATTTTTTTTTTCCAAGAATGTCATAAAATGGTCAGATTCTGGTCTTCTTACAATGTGGGACTTATTATGCATATCCTGTGCACTCACATCTCCAGTAACTTTCAAAGGGAGTTGTAGATGCCAAGGAATGCAACATCTGGTTGTATAGTAGGTATGAGTATAGTTGTATAACTTGTTACAAATGAATAATATTTGGATATACTTTGCACTAGAAATGCTTTTAATATTACCCAATATCACATCATAGTGGCTTACTATACGTTTACTATAGCTGCAAGACACCTCCTCAAGTACCAATACTTTACTATAAATGTAAAAATATAAGCATGTTTGTGTTGTAATAAGTGGTATTTACACTATACTTATGATTCTAGATTATTTTATACATGATTTAATTTGTGTTGACTGTAACTGAAGCCATCTTCATCATAAACTAAGAGCTTTGAGATGCAAAGGAATTGATTGTAAATAATTTATAGAAAATTATTTAAATCCAAGTATTATTTTAAAAGATACAAAGGGATGGCTCTTTTTTCCCCCATAATTTGGTTGATTTCAGATCCTCATTCAAATATATCTGTGATATCAAAAAATATATTACTCATGTTTTAAATTGGAAATTCAAGTGTAAAATAAGTACCTAATTTAAGTGTCTAAATTCTAACAATGGTTTTTGGCATAGAGCTGAGTGTTTTTTCCCCAAATTGTTTGCAATTTAACTGCTGAAAGTCAAAACCTATTTTAATGTGGGAAATGGCATGTGTGTGTGTAATTGAAGCCGTTCTCATATAGCTTTAATTATATATTATTTCCAGTGAACAGTCTAGCTAGCTTGTATAATACTTAGTGTCTTTGGTAAGAATTTATTCATGAGTAGCCCCACTGACTTCTCTTTAAATAAGTGCTCACTAAAATGGTTGAATAGTCAGCTCCCTGAATTAAAAAATGCAACTCTTTATCTGGTAAGCTATTACTCTCTTCTATAGTAATAAACAATGAATATAATAAAAGTAAATATCATTCCATGAAAAAAGTTTCATTATTTTCAGCATGCAATTTGCTTTTGACTCATAGTGTTTATGAAATAACGAACTAAACAGCATGTTTTGAGTACCTTAATATCCACATAACTATCTTATTTACTCCACTGACAGGCATTTTCTCAGCAAAGTCAAGAGAGATCCATCATCATGCAGATGAAATTCCATTTTTAAATGATGGAATTTTTAACTGTGAGGAAAAAAATACGTACCATCATAGATTAAACTTTAAAAAAAAAATCACCCATAATTGTGACATAACTATCATTCTGTAATGGTGTCAGGTAACAAAACATCTTCATCAGACAATATAGCTTTTCAGTCCTTTATTTTCTCTATAATCTTTTTCTGATTAACTGTTCATAGAGACATGCAGTGTAAATTAAAGAGTATACTGTATACAGCCCTGAAACTGAGATAGAGATTGTTGTAAATATGCCCAGTTACCTATCAAGGACTTGCAGTTTATTACAGCATAATAATGAAAGAGTGGTATAAGTTATGTATAATCACAGAAAACAGTCACATGTCCTCTTTGTGGTTTTCCTGTCCACCCTAAACAAACTTATCTGCTAATTATTCTTGTGGAAGACTGTGTGCATATATATTCACAGATTTTTTTTCATGAAGCAATGAATGAAGAAACTCCATTAGCTTATCGATAATAAATGTAAAATAGAGGAACAACAGCCAATTTTTTCCTATGAGAGTATGTTCTACTTCAGCTCTGATTATGTGCTGAGTCACCTGTCATGTTCAAGAGAATTAAAATAAGTTTAAATGGCTTGGATTGTTTTGATAAGACAGTTCTGATTTTTCAAGTGGAAAGTGGGCTTAAAAGTTGCTGATGGTTTTAAAAAGCAATTGCTGTTTTCTTTTAACTGACATGAGAGTGTGGGAATAGTGCAAGAAACTAAATTGTGCTATTTCTAAAACATTAAGGGTCACTTTAAACAGTATATAAATTGATTGTAAACTCTACGTATTACGCTTGAGATATCCATCTAACTAGCTATACATATATAAAATGTACTCTATAATTTAGGCTGTGACAGTTTCAAAAATGTGTGCCCAAATTATATTGTCATATTATACGCCAAACACTTATTTGTATATGCAATTGCTGATTTATCTCTAGGAAATTATTTGTTTTCCATTTTCACTAAGGCTCACGTCTACAGAAATTTAACCCTTCAAGCATGAATGTTTTCAGGAAAGGTTTAAGCCTGAGTTGTGAAATAAAATATATATCTCGGAGCATATGCTGAATTTAGATTGTTTCACTACTACAGCCATAAATTAAATTTATAACTCTCTGTAGGTCTAGTCTTATAACACAGACCTTCACACCACTCTAAAGGGAATTGCAAAACTGTTTATAGCCTTCAACAAAACAGTTCTGAAGTAGAGCCTAGGATTTAGCTAGTCTCATGTGCATAGTATCCTTCCAAACATGAGAAATAATATGCAAGGCCATGTGGCAGGACCATCTTTCCATCTCCCAATGAGCATAACCTCATGGGCAAAACAAAATCTTCAGTCTTATATCCTCTTTCCTCCAGCCTCCCATTCATCTGCTTTAATATCTTTAGATTGTACTCTTTTCAGGACACTGTTATTTATTTCTGTGTAGTTGGACAGTACCTAGATGATATGGGGAACAACTAAGTAAATCTGGATGCTTTTGAACCACGTTAAAAATGGTGCTCACAAAAGAATTAGAACTGGCATCTGTAAAAGCTATCGGGTAGCATATATGTTTGTATACATCAAAGAGGTAATTTTGCACATAAATGGGATCTTGAGCAAGCACAGTTAATCTCTTTGCAAGCACAAATGTCTACTTTAAGTGTACATATTTTGCAAACACTGTACAGGTGTCTAAATTTGAAAACTTTACTAATAGTCACTTATGAAATGGAGAAATGCAAATAAATATGTTCTTTCATTTTTACTATTTGATTTTGTGACAGGAGACTCTGTAATTCTAGTATGCACTGTATTTTCAATTCCCTACCAGCGTTCTAGTTATTTGATTCAAGAGTGCTCTTCCCTTCGACAAATTTAATACTATTTCAAATTAGGTTCTTTTCATGAGCACTGAATTCATATTTTGTAAAAGATCCTCTCTCCTTTACCCATATTTTGTTCATCCGCTCTTATCCTGTGAAGTTCTATCTCATCCTTTCCTCCTCTTTGCCAGTTTGTGTAAGAGAAGAGGCAGCCTCCCAGAAAAATAAAATAAAATAAGAGGTGATCTGTGGATTTTGTGAATCCTACAGAGCTCCATATAAATAGCAATCTATTGCTCTGTTGCAAGTTCTTAGAATGAAATCCATCCATTTAACATTTAACATTTTCTGAAACCGTAAGCATGAACACACTCTTTCTACTCCTGAATGATTACTTAACAACATCACTAACACAGTTTTCCTGCATTTCCTAATTAGTATATGGTTTAATAGCTGTAATATTTTAGATGCTATGACAATTGACTCTTCATCTAAACAAGTAAAGAAAGAGTGGGTCTAGCCTAATGCCTCTTGCTTGAATATAATCTTTATAGGGTATTCTTAGAAAATTTGAATAACACATTTTAAAAGGAAATATTGCTGAATCAACTCAATTTCTATTTATTTCATCATTGAAAACTGTGGGCTGCTAACTTCAAAGAAATCTGTGCCTTTACATTAAATCAATACAAGGAGAGAGACGCAGACTCAACCCACTATTAAAATCACTAGGAGTAAGTTTATATCATGGCTCTCTGCAAATGTCTAACACTTTCAGAAAAGTATTGCTGTATTAGGGAAATAGACATAGTAGTAATATCTTAAAAGGTTATCAGGAAAGTAGAATGTGGTTCCATGGACTCTTCTTGAGCTTTGTATCTGGGAACCAGACAACTTAGAACTTCTCTTTAAATGTGAATGCTTGAGTCCTTCTGCTGTTATTTTCAGTAATGGGAAATAATGATGTCGGGGAAAATTCTATTGCCCAATGTGACAAGAAACTCACATCAGACTTATATAAGATGAAACCATGCCCGGAAAAGTGGAAATTGTTCTTGCAGTTGGGGTGGGATGGGAGATAGGGAGGAGGTGAAGTGGAAAGCACTGAGTGCTATAGATTACAGATCCTGTTTGGGCAGCCAAAACACATGAATTATACCTTCTGTACCGTGAAAGCTTTGTTCAGTCAATCTAAGATCCTATCGACATTTCAAATTTTTTCTTCTGTTTCTTTCACAGGCTCATCTAGTAGCAGCTTTTGAAAAGAGCTTAGGAAATATGACTGGCCGTCTGCAAAGCCTAACAATGACAGCTGAACAAAAGGTATGTTTACAAAAGCAGATGCCTGAATGTGGAACATAGTCAGCAGACTATTTTAGAGTTTGTGTTTAAATTTAAAAAAATAAAAAAATAAAAAGGACAACTGTGACAACAAGACAGATACATCTTTCTTTTCTGGCCATTGTGATCAAATCTGCATAAAGCTCTATAAGAATTAAATTGTGCTACATCAGGTTAACCCCAACACTGTATGTTTTGAAGATAAAATCTTTCATTTCCAGATTTTAATTAAAACTTTTGGATTAATCCCTATGGAAAAATTCTTCAACAAAGGCTCATCAGAATTGATCAGAGTCTTTCATTCCAATCTGACAACATTGTCCGAATACTATCGATTTGGCAAAAGAAAGGGGTTTAAATAAAGAAAAACGACTGTGTTGAAAGTGTTTGTGAAATTTGACTAAGCTGTTGTCTGTCAATTGGTTTTGAGTTTGCTATTCAGAGGGGAAGAATCATCCAAACCTAATGGCTAGTATATGTAATGGCAAGCATGGTACCAATTAAAGGAGCTGCTGTTTTAGTGCCTAATTCTGCAAGATGCTGAGCACCATGATCCAATCCAGAAAAGCACTTCCTTAACATTAAATATTTGCATTTTCCCAATAACTAAAATAGGCTATTCGCAGTCTGAAAGCAAATAATTTTCACTTAAATATGTTGCTTGATTGGCAGCAGGGTGCCAGCCCCTTGCAAGATTGACCTCCCAGAATCAAATTCTGATAACCTTACTTATGCTGAGCAGACTCTTACTCAGTGTGCATACTGGTAAGTAATTATTCACAATATAGCTCCACTGAAGACAAGATAACTAGTTATTTAAGTAGTGATTCACTGTCTGCCCCCCGCCTTGTGATCAGGACAGACTGCTTGCAGCAGAGTTATAACAATTCACTGTGAGTAAGGGTGCCAAATTGACCCTTATTCAGTAGTTCATGAAAAGAAAACCAGCCTCTGTGTGTGTGTGTGTGTGTGTTTAACAAAATGATCTCAGTTTATGTTAAAAACCATTTTTATTTTTTTATTTATTTTTTTATTTTGAGTAGTCTGGTTTCCCTCACCAGGCCCCTTCTCCAGAAGAGATTGAAGTGGTAATATTGAAACAAATCAACACATAAGTAAACTCATTTTCCCAGAGACTTGAGAGCATGTTTTGCTCCTTCTCCTCTTTCCTCTGTTGAGGTTAAATTCTTTAGCAGCTTTAATCCTCGTTATATAAAATGAGTTTCGAAGGATTGATTCTTAATGCAGCAGTCATAAAATTAGTTTTAATTAAAATTGACTGCACATTCTAGTGTAGAATTTATTGCATGGAAGTGGAACAATGTCACATGTAAATTGCAAAGTTGTTGCTGAGCAGGCTTTTTTGTACTTAGCATTTTATGCCGTATGTAGATTTTTTTGGTGATACACATATTAAGGATGATAAACAAGGAGTCTTGTGGCACTTTTAAAGACTAACAAATTTGTTTAATTTAATTTGTTAGTCTTTAAAAGTGCTACAAGATTCCTTGTTTGTTTTGCTGAACTAGAATGACATGCAGTGCTGGATTTATGCACAAGCCAAGTAAGCCATGGCTTAGGGCCTCACATTATGTGGGGCCCCTAAATATGTTGGAGATAACTAAGATTTGTCATAATTGAAATTGATAATGCAAATAAATTGTTTTTCATTCCATCTTTGCCTATGTATATATATATATATGCAAATATAACAGTTTATCATGTATTTTTTTTCATCACCCTTTCTGTTATAATACAATACACTATTTTCTCTTTATATTTTATGATATGGGGCTTCTGAATCTTGACATAGCTCAACATGTCTTAATCTGGCCCCATTGACACAGCTACCCCTTTGGAACAAATCAAGCTAAAGGGTATGGAAATTTTGGCAATATAGTTATTTTGAACATTGTAATAAATGTTCAATAGAGAACCTTTCTTAGATCAATCTTTATTGCTAAAATATTGTATTTTCCTTTCATAGATTTGTAGATTCTAAGACCAGATAGTACCAAAATGATCATCTCATCTACCCTCCCGTCTAGCACAGGTCATAGAACTTCCTTAAATAATTCTTAGAACAGATCATTTAGAAATCCATCCACCCAATCTTGATTTTAAAAAACCTTAAAACTTCACCATTATTACACAGCATTTGAAGTAAAACAGTGCAAATGAGAGTATGTTAGTTGCATATGATATTTTTGGAGAAAAACTATAAAGTGTAGCTGGGATTTAATTTTACTTTTGTGACCCAGCTGACTTTAGTTTGATCACTGATGTCGCATCTTTTTTTAATCATGAAAATCCATTTTTTCTTTATTTTATATTTTGAAACTCTCTCTGTTTTTCCCACAGGAATCTGAGCTTATAGAACTAAGGGAAACCATTGAAATGCTGAAAGCCCAGAATTCTGCTGCACAGGCTGCTATTCAGGGAGCTTTGAATGGCCCTGATCATTCCCACAAAGGTATGGTTTTGTCACTGTGAAAATAAGTACTGATTTGTTCCCCAGAGAAGAGAAAAGCCACCGCTTTTCTTTTATTTTAGGGACAGTGTCTGTATCTCAGATGAGAGAATTATGGAGTGAACATTTGTCATATGTGTGGTGTTTCCACAGCTGGAAAACTTTCATGAATCACCTATATGGAACAGAATTCTTGGAGACCTGACTTCTCAAAGTTTTATGGTCAGGAATCAATTGCTGAGTGCTGAAAACTAACTCTTTCAGTATACCTGTGGGTATAAAGCATGTCCAAGACAATAGTCAGGTGTAATAAAGAATATAGCAAAAGAGGATCAGAAGTTAGAAATCCACATTAAATTGCAACTCAGAATGTTGTTGCACCCATGATGTCAGCATTCGATTGAGCTGCAGCTCAGCTCAATTCAGAGAATCGTGGATGCCAGATCCTCTTTTTGTAATATAAAGTGACATCACATGACAAACAATATACTACAAAGGTATGCAATATCATTTATGTTGATACGCAGCTATAAAAGGCATAATGAGAGAAGACAGAATAATAGCGAAGGTGACTTTTTGTAAATGTCACTGATCGTTATTTAAAAATAGCATTATTTATGAACATTTAGCCCAAGACTGTTTTAGTGATTGTCTTCAGTACAATAGTGCTTAATTCTAGAAGGTAACATTTCTGAATAATTCCTTTAAAAAGTAGTTCCTCCCAATATTTAAGTGCATGCAAGGAGAATATTTGTTGGTTATTAGAGCATGGCTACTAGAGACTTAAAAGATATTAAACCCAAAAGCTTCACGGTTCTATTATCCACCTCCAATATCCTTCACTTTCCAGGTCTTTATTTTATTTTATTTTATTTTATTTTATTTTATTTTATTTTATTTTATTTTATTTTCAATAAACTACTGGCTGCTGATTCCCATGGTGGCATCTCATTTTATTTTAAAATCTAGTTCAGCCAATGGTGCTCAGATCCTTCAGAAAAAAAGTTCTTCATAAGTAAGTCAGTGTTTTGAAAATAATTCAAGCAATTGAACTGTCACATAGTTAGGCCCCAATCCTGCTTAGATATAAGGGTCCACTTGCATGGATTGCTGGTGCCTCAGTGACAGAGGCCCTGATTCAACAAGGTGCTTAAACATGTGCCTGACTTTATGCATTCAAATAGCCCATTAGCGTCAATGAGACTACTTACGTGCTGAAATCATGTCAAATCATGGCTAGAGAAAAAGTCAATGCCTGTTATATATATTATGTGTATTTGGGCTCTCTTAGAGAAAAAAAAGATGTAGATAAGGTGAATATACTGAAACTAGAGTCCATATCACATGGTCAGATGGTTTATACTGTATTTTCTTTGGTTTTTAGATTTGCGTATAAGACGTCAACATTCCTCAGAGAGTGTTTCCAGCATCAACAGTGCCACAAGCCATTCAAGCATAGGTAGCGGTAATGATGCTGACTCCAAGAAAAAGAAAAAGAAAAATTGGGTATGTGCTCAGCAGATTTAAACCTGTCACCTAGATATTATATAGCTTCTTTGTTCCTGATTAACATAATGGACCATTTTACCTACAATATTGTTTTGTGGCTAGAGAGATATGGACCAGTTCATACTTGGTCACACTGTGATGTTATTGGCAAGCCAAAAATAGTTGATTACCAGTGGGGAGTTATGTTCATAATTTAGGAACAATTTAAAACAAAGATATAGCATTAAAGTAGCTGCTACGAACAAACAAAGGACTGGACTTTGGTAACGCTGTTTTACTTTTCTTTAATAAAATGGATTGTCTCAAAAATGCTACAGAACAATGAGTTGAAATCCATTAATAGTTCAAACAATGAAACGATACAATATTTGGAGAAATAACGCTTGTTAATCAAACAATCACCAAGATGTCACATAGTATAAAACTTTTTATTGAAATATTTTATATAAATAAGAGAATATGTTTTTGTTGTTTAAAAAATGTTTATGCGGGTAATATTTTAAAATACTCATCAGCCTTCATTCCCTTGATTTGTAATTCCCCACTCTTTCATGTTTCTGCAAGGTGAACTCTAGAGGAAGTGAGGTGAATATAAACCGTGAAAAATTTGGCATGCTTTTATAAAGAACCCTATCTTGGCATGATTTCTATTCATTTTGGCAGTAGGCTTTTGTATCTTCTAAAAACAGATTATTCTGTATGTCTTCTCAGTTTGTCTCTATTCATTTTAATCACAAAGTTTTAAATATAGAAAGGGGGAGTGTAGCCAAAATCCATTTCTTTCTTATTAGAAATCATGAGCTGGAAAGAACTCAAATAATATTTCTTTGATCAGTAGTCACACTCCCCACTCTCCAATTATACCATTGAAGTAAAGTGCTTACGTGCTTTCTTGTTTCATAGAGGGATCAGTTTGTCATCAAGCTTTATATAATCTTAACCAGAGCAATTTTCTGAGGAAAAGCACATTTTTTCCCCATCAGTTATTTTTTTGCATAGACTAATCTATCAATGAATGGGCTAGTTACAATGTGAAAATTCATTGCAAACCAAACTGTTGTCCACTTGGCTCCTGAAATAAATGGCTCTTTGGCTATTCTGTCCCTTTTCAATAATAGATAAGAGCTTCTAGAGAGAAAAAAGCAATGCTTGTACGTATGAAGAACTTGCTACTTTAAAGAAAACTGCAATAAAAACCCCCATATCTTTCAGCTAACTTTCTTCTCAACAGTAAACTAAAGGGCAAACCTTATATCACAGCTTAAATTCTCTTCCTTCTGATTCCACTGTAGCAAATTATATGTTTGAATATTTCTGCAATTCAAACTGTTAATAGAAAATAAATTTACAAACCGCATTAATTGGATTTTGTCTTACTACTTTTAGCATTTAATATCAGCAATGTCTGCCTGTATTCTAGGTACAAAGTGGTTATTTAAAACCAGTCACCTTCAAGGGAATGCCATAGAAATGGAATTCCACAAGAGGTTCATGGTTTTAAATGAGCACCCCCTTAGATATACAACTTGATCCTGCACTTTTCCCATAGCATTCAGTTTGCGCGGTGCTGAATTAATTAAGAAAAAACACTGTATCATGTCTTTAGAGATACTGTGTTGCATATGTTAATACCCTGCTTCTATATACTGACCTCAGGCAGTGGCTAGGATGGCATCTGCAAACTAACTCCTCAAAACATGAGCTACACAAATCCAGAGAGACAAGGAAAGTGATTTTCTCTCTTTCTCTTTTCTCCAGCTAAGAAGTTCATTCAAACAGGCGTTTGGAAAGAAAAAGTCCAACAAGCCTCCTTCCTCACATTCTGACATAGAGGAACTCACGGATTCATCTCTTCCATCATCACCCAAATTGCCCCACAGCTCAGAGGACTGTGGGCCATCATCAATGAAACCATCACAGTCAGCATCTGCGTAAGTCTCTTTCTATATTAGCTGTTCTTATCAAATATCTATGGTGTGAAACAGACCTCCATAAGCTCAGCCAGTTCTCTCAGAAAGGATCGCCAACATTCACAACCTTTTCCTCTCTCTCTTTATCCAGCTGGTTCTGACAAAAACCTGCATCCCCTTTTTACACACTGCTTCTGCAACAGAGCTGTCTTCTAGCAGCCCTCCTTTCACACTCCCTGTGCTAAGTCATACCCAGATGACAGCATTATGTGCATTGGACTTTTCTCAGCCTTCCTTGCAGCTTTCTGCTCCACCTCTTCTTTGAACAATGTTCCGTCAGACAACACTCTCCCCCTCTGTGTTGCTCCCATTTCCCCGGCTCCTTCCCATCTCCCCTTCTGAGGAAATTCCATAACCTGGTGGACGCCCTTCACTTCAAATTTGTTCTCTATACTGCCAGTTCTGTGATTTTCTCAGTCAATCAGCATTGCATCTTCACTTTCGCTGACTCCTACGCCACCAATTCTGGCCACTTAGCAACTTTGACTCCCTCCTGAAACCATCCCCCTCTACTGCACCCTCTTCCACACACACAAACTAACAGCAGCTGATTTGTCATTAAGAAGCTTAGCTTTGATCTCCCTCCCTTCATCCTCTCTCCCCCTTTCTTTACTCATCAGATCCATTTTATTCTTTTCCTCTGTCACTTACACCAATCTAACTTCTTTATTACCTCTCATCACTGCACCTGCCTGTATAGTCAGTACCTCATCTTATAGCTCCCTCTCTTTATCCTGGCTTTTTTCTCTGCAAAGAAAAAAGCATATTCAAGGATCCTTATCCTCAAAAAACCAGCCTTTACTTCTTTCCTCTTTAACTACCATCCTATCTGCTCTCCTCCCTTCACTTCTAAACTCCCTGAATGTACCCCTAGAACAATTCATAGATTCCAAGGCCAGGCAGGCCTATGGTAATCATCTAGGCTGATCTCCTGTATAACACAGTGCATAGGACTTCCCAAAATAATTCCTAGAGCATAACTTTTAGAAAAAAAAATCCAGTTTTGGCTTAAAATTTGTCAGTGAGGGAGAATCCACCATTACCCTTTGTAAATTGTTCTAATGGTTAATTTCTCTCACTGTAGAAGTTTACACATTATTGCCAGTCTGAATTTGTTCCGCTTCAACTCTTAGCTGTTGGACTGTATTACTTCTCTCTGTGTTAAACTGAAGAGCCCAGTGATAGATGATGATTGCTGATGGTGTTACAGGTTAGGGGCCTAGACCTGTTCTCCAATATTTCTCCCAGACCACAATCATCTTATGTTGGTCTCCCTTTGGGGTGGGTGTTGACTATACACTCTGGTCAGGTCACCAATCAGTCCTAACTCTTCTCGAGGTGACTGAGTCCTAAGGAAAATATGAGGTCCCCCACTGTCATGACTATGGGGAGAAGGGTACTTCAGCCGTTCTGTTTACCCTTGTGGGCATCCAGTCCTAATTAGGGCATTCAAAAATGTCTTTAATCTCTCTTTCCTACCTCAAGTGAGAGTCTAAGGTGAGGGTTTTCATGCCCTTTGTAATGAGGGGAGTTGATGGGGTGCCTAGGCCCTCCCACTCCACTAGACTGCAACCTAGGGCCCTGTAAGAGGCACCAATGTCCAACACTGAAGAGTGCCTTAAGCTTGCCTACCTGGACAACTTCCTATCACCCACTCTCATCCAAGTCTCACAGTTTGTCTCAGTAAAAAAAAAAAAAAAAGAAATAATTTACCCTTCAGCTCCTTTGCACTCAGTAGGCAGGCTCTTTCTCTCAGCATAAAGGCTTCTGCTGCATCCTTCTTCGAGAGTTTCCAGAGTAGGTCTCTCTCTCTCTGCCCTGTCAAGCCTTTTCTGAGCTGTTTCACTCCCTTTTCCACATCACCTCCAAGTCTATTATGCTTTGCAGGTGGGTCTGGGTGGGGTCACCTGGACCCAGAGTTGCTTCTTAACCCCTTCAGTTTCAGAGCAGTGTTTATACACCTCATCACACACCCTCCACCTCAGGTTCAGTAGAGGAGTACCCTTCTGGAGCTGAAAAAACTCCACATTCTCTTAGTCACTTTCTGCTTGGTGAATTACTTGGAAATGGTGGGGCTGCAAGAAAAGGATACCACTGCATAATCCTAAGGTTGGTATCTTTCATTAGGTTCAGACAACCTAGGGATGTATGGTCTATTAATAAAAGGAAAGTATTCCCTAATAAATAATACCATAAGGCATCCATGAACCACTTTACTGCCAGAAACTCTTTCTCAGTGACAAAGTAGGATATCTGGGGAAACAACTTCATGCTAAGGTAAAGAATGGGATGTTCTTCCCTTTCAAAGTCCTGCAAAATACTGCCCAAGTGTCACATCTGAGGTGTCAGTCTGCAGTATGAATGCTCTTGGAAAAGTCCAGTATGAGAGAATTGGTTCCTGACCTAGCTAGCCTTTCAGCATCTTAAACTCAGGCTTTGGACTACTACATTTTCTAGCCTCATGTCCTTTATCAAATTTGTCTGGGGGCTGCAATGGTGGTAAAACTTGATAGAAAAGTCTGCAATAGCTGGCAAGGATCAGGAAATGACACTGTTTTTTTGTGGTTGGCAAGGGCATTGCGCCAAATCTTGTATTTTACCAATCTGTGGCTTCAGAAACCTGTCCCCTTCTGTTTAGCTGAGGTAAGTCACCTCTCAGTTAGCCTACCTATGTTTGGCAGAGATGACCATTAGTTCATGGGAGCTTGCAATACTATGGTTACATGTCTTAGGTGAGCGTTCCATGCATAAGTATAAATGATAATTCCTTTGCTGTCTGCCACTGAATAATGTCTGTGGGTACACAGTCCATCAGACTTTGGAAGGCAACCCTGGCTCTATAAAGGCCACATGGTATAGTCTTCAACTGTTAGACACCAAAAGGGGTGGAGAATGTGATCTTCCCTCATGATTTGGTTGTCAAAGGAATCTGTCACTAACCTTTTGTTAGATTAAGAGTGGGTATATACTTGGAAATCCCACACCTGACCAGTAACTCATCTATGTTAGCCACAGGGTAATCACTGAATTTCAGTATTTCATTCACTCTCCGGAAATCAGTGCAGAACTATGTTGGCCTATCAGGCTTTGGGACAAGTATGATGGGGCTCTTTCATTCACTATGGGATTCCTCAGCTGCACCTGAGTTCAGCATGGCCTGCAGTTCTCGGTGGGCCATCTCCCACATTTTTCATGGAAGGGGTAACAAGCTTTCTTGGACCTTTCTCCTCAGTTTGGTATCCACATGATGATTAGCCCCTCTTGGAAGCACTGAGAATACTGAGGGGAAGGCTTGATCTGCTATCATAATTGTTGTTTTTGTTCAAGCTGGAGTTCTACCTTCACTGGTATCTGCCCTGCATCATGGCATATCAGTGCTTGCAGGGTGATCTAGTGTTTGGGAAGAGGGAAAAGGTGCTATAAGGAGACCTTCATACTCCTCCCATGCCTTTAGCAATTTCATGTGATATATTTCCATTTCTTTTCTCCTCCTGGTGGTAGATTTCATAATTGATCACTCCCACCCTTTGTAAAACCCAGGGACTATTAACCTGGGTATGCAGAGTCTGGGGTGGCTGACTTTCTCACAGTTCTACTGGAAGGTCCTGCAAAAGCACAGATGGAGAAGAGATGCCACGGGAGGTACCACCCACAATACCCTGAATAACAGTATCTGTGGCCATCTGGTTGACCGAGCTCCTACTTAACTCAAGGTGTTGCCCCTAGTTAATTTCAGGGGTTGCCCCAGGAAGTTGTCTGGGCAGCCTCCTAGACCATGGCCTATCACTCTGCTAGGCTTTGCCTTGTCTCTTGACCTCTGGTCTCTGACTCCAGATTGACTTTGACTCTGACTCATGCCTCACTCTCCTAACCTGGTACTCTCTGATCTCCTGTCTCTGACTTCAGCCTGACTTGGATTCTGATTTCAGCCTCTCAGCTCTAAGATGGTTCAACCTCTGTTCTCAGTTCTCTGACCTCGGCCTGACTCTGACTCTTTTCATAGAACCTGGCCTTGGAATTCCTTTAAATCCAGCCTGGTGACTTCTGTTCCTAGTGGGCAGATGTCATCCCAGCTGTGCCCGCCTAAACCCTGGTTCCTTACACCTTTCTTTCCATTGCAGTGGATCCTTCTATCTGGCCAATAACTTTGAATTCAGAATCCATGGCAACAATAATATCCTATCTCTGGGCCAAAATACTCACATCCTGGCCCATTGGTCACAGGTCCATTTCTAATTCTTTTCAGACTTCAAAAGGTTTTCTTTAGCAAAAGCCCCTAGTGTTTCCACATTCTCTGTCAGGTGGATCACATACTGTACCACATTCACTTTTTTTTTTTGGACTTTGCTCATTGGACATCTTGTGGAAGAGATCTAGGTTCCTGTGTGGCTGTCTTCCATATAGTAGTTCAAATGTTGAGAATCCTGTCAATGCCTGTGGCACTTCATGGATGGCAGAAGGGGGTGCGGGAATCATTGATCCCAAGGAAGGTCACAAATGCCCTAAACATCTCTTTCAGTGTCTTATTGAAGCACTCCACCAACTCAACTATCTGAAGGTGGAAGACCAGTGTCTGTAAGGCCTTCATTTTCGATGGGTGGCACAAGTCTCCTATTAGCTTGGAAATAAAGCTAGCTTTCTGGTTCATCAATATCTCTTTGGTATTCCCATACATGCAAAAATCCTCATCAGTTTAGTGGTGAAAGTTGTTGCAATGATTGAGTGAAGGGGGGTAGTCTACTACATTGAAATACAAGTTTTTATCTGTTTTTTCTCATTTATAAAATACTGTTCCATGTTATTAATATAGTCAGGCTAAAGTCTGACATTTTCTCTGTTTTAGTTTGCCATTTAATGTTTTTATATGCCATCAACTCTTTTGTGTCTCCTTTTGCAGAGATTTCTTTTTAATTTTCCCATCCTGAGTCTCATGTTCTAAACCATTACCTTTTCTTTCTTCCACTTGCTTCTGTCTGTGTAACGTGTGTGTATGCAGGTCATCTCTAGTCTGGGCACCAAAGAAAAGGCAAAATGGCCATGTGATATACAAGCATAGATCCCGGTAAAAAGGAGTGTGAGGCATGGAATTGCATATCCAAGTGCTAGACTGAAGAGTGTTTAATTTTCTTTCCCAAATGCGTTTGCATGCATTCTGGTCATTAAAAGCTGACCTCTGTTTCATGTTTGCATACTAGTATAATAATTATAATATTCATTATGGAGTGATTTTCATTTTTAAAAGTATTTTATGAACATTAACTATTTAATAGAAGTCATCAAAGTGCAGAATCTCATTGTTCCATCTTCTGGCAGTTCTGTGTTATGAAATGGATGTAATTATGTATACTAGTGGGTTCTGGGACATTGGGTTCTGTATAACATGAGACGCATTATACTGTTGTAGAATGAGAGTCAGCTAGCTACTGGACTTCACTAGATAAAGTCAAGTGAAATGTCTCTCTGTGTAATTTAGGGAGATGTAGCTCTCTGCACCATGCAATGATCTCCATTGTAAAAATCAACATTTATTCAATTACCATACAATGATATATTTACCCTCGTATATATCTACAGGTAAATAAATAACTGCAGTATTTAAGAAATCATATATTATCATGGAGTAACCATAGGTAAATATGACAGCCCCTGAAGAGACTGTCTTTTAGTTCATGAGGGCAGGGACTATATTTTTGTGTATTGCATAGCACAAGCCCACAATTAGCTCCTAGTAACTAGTACGAAACGATAGTTTAGTGTGACTGTTTTGATCACTGCTACCTAAGGAAATCATAGCCTTTGCACAGAAAAAGAGACACGGCTGTGAAAAGCAGTTCAGACCATTTGAAGATACAGCTATTCCACATTTGAAAAACCAAGCATGTTTAAAAAAAAAAAAAAATCTGGTTTAGGTTTTTTTACATCTTTTTTTTTCTCCCACCACAGGAGACAGACTAAATTGGGAAAAATAAAAAAGAGATGATTATTTTGTGTGAACATTTTTGCTTTTTTTATTTATTATTATTTTGCTGTTTGAATCTTTTCATGTTGCTTTCATAAAATTCTCTCTCTGTTCCCAGGTTTTATCAGCAGCAACCATTTTCTGTTCTTTGATAGGTAATAATGACACTGCTTGTAGGAGAGAAGCTTTCTTTCATCTCCGGCCTATTTTCCTTCTCCTCTTTAGGATATGTGAGTGCACAGAGGCAGAGGCTGAAATTATTCTACAGCTAAAGAGTGAGCTGAGGGAAAAAGAGCTAAAGTTAACAGACATTCGTCTCGAGGCCCTCAGCTCGGCACACCACCTTGATCAGATTCGTGAAGCCATGAACCGCATGCAGGTCAGTGCAGTGGCCTAAGTAACTAGGGCATTCTTGTTTGGTTTTTTTCCTCCTTCCCTTTATTTTATTTCAATTATTTAAAGAAATGTTGGATGAATAGTTCTTCCTAGAGACAGGCCCGGTAACTGTAGGCGTAAGAATTACCATACGGGGTCAGACTAATGGTCTAGCCTCGTATTCTGCCTTCTGATAGTGGACAATGCCGGGTGCTTCTGAGGGAATGAACAGAACAGGTAATTATCAAGTGATCCATCCCGCTGGCCATTCCCAGCTTCTGTCAAAAAGCAATCCCTGCCTCTCCTGGCTAATAGCCATTGAATGACCCATCCATTAATATTACATTATAGACATTATAATGTAATATTAGTACATATCACTTATATTACACTAGCAAATGTGCAGATAGACAAGAAGACATAATCTCTGCCCTAAGACTTTTACAATAAAAAGATTTGGGTGGGAGGAAGAGATAGAACAGACAATCAAAGAGATCACAAAGCTGATTGTTTCTCTGATTGTTTCATCAATGAGGGTTTTTATTATTTTTTTTAATGTACATGAACTATCCCCTTTACCAAACTGTTGTTAGTTCCTGACCCAGCTCTTCACCACAAACCCAAACTATTTGTTTTTTACTATTCTACTAAAACTCTGGCTTAATTTTTACCCATATCCCCCTCTCATGTTCTCCTTCAGCCCAGCTTCTCAGTCTGCATATTCCTAACATGTCCCTGCTGATAAACTCCTCTTCTGTCTTTATGAGATCTAATTCTGTGAAGAAAGGTGACTGTGTTCCTGAGAGGAGTCTGGGGACTTTGCAGGCATTCTGGTTGCTTCCAGTATTACAGGATCAATCACTGAAGCTTGTAGAGGCAGTTGCAATCTTCACCACTCAGCCGCACTGATTCAGCCCCTAACTACGTTCAGCCCTCCCTGCACCTTCCCGTTCCTACAGCCTCATCCAAACATTGTCTTCCAAGTGCACAAACTAGCTCACAGAAGCTGAAATTGTAGGGAATTCTGTGGAGGGCCCCAGCTGAGGGATACTCTTGGGATGGGCAGATGGGTTTGTTGTGGTCATGTGGCTCCAAAATCCTGACTCCACATAGTTGGGGCAGTGCTTGTCTAGACCCTGATGCTCATGGTAATCACTATTGTTGTAGTGTTTTTGCTTCCTAGAACCTTCTACGGCTCTCCAGCCCATGTGGTATTTTGGGAAGTGATGGGGGAAATGAGTTGAATATAGTACATACTGTACATGCTCAAAGCAACCTAAAACCTTCTCAACACAGGTCTCTCATTGCCCATCAGCCCTAATGTGGCTCAGCTGGGCAGAGAGTGTTGGTGAGGCTGGTGCTGTTAATAAGTTCATATCTGATGTGGAATGGTGTGAGATCCCATGACTCATTTCACAAGAGTCCTATTCTAGATTTGAATACAGGACTACCCAGGTTCTTCTGTTACCTGCTGGCATTATTGTATATGTTTGACTCCTTCTCTTCACTTCCCACCATTCTTTGCTTTTTTTGTTTCTTTCAGTTTTTTGGGGAGTGCTATCCTTTATGGTTTTTAATGTGGTTGAAGAGCCTTTATGATAGTATTATACACTTAAGCAGAATTTTAATGAATATGGAATTAAATCTAAAGTTCAATGTCATCTCCAAGAATAAGCAGTGGCTTTGTGCTGTGTTTCATGAAGTGTCTAAAACCTAGATTTAGCTGGTACCAGGCTGTACTCAGGCCAAATTTTCATTTTATTTTTGTAAACTTAATAATCACTTGGCACCACAGAGGATTTAGCTAACAAAAAAATCCTGACTGTTCTGATTCATCTGTCACTATATGTTTTCATCAAAAGAGATTTTTTTGGCTCTCACTTGAACAGTTCCATGTTTGGATGATCAAAAACAGTGTCTGATGTCAACAAGGCTTATTAAACAGTTAAACTATTTTAGTTTTATTGTTTGGTTTTAATTTCAACTCTCATTGGTGATGTTATTGATTCAATGTACTTCTAGTGGCAGTGATAGTTTTCTGTGATTTTGGCAGCATTATCATCTGAGATTTTAGCAGCCTCTTAAATGAAATAACTACTACAGAAGATATTTGACAAAGAAAAAAATGGCTTTCTGAAGTGAAAATTCCAAGTGCACCTGTCATATATCAGATCTGTAGTAAACACAAGGACTTGAAGATTGTGTTGATCAGGAGCAGTACTGATGGAAGAATAAAAGGGGCTTTGTAGGCAGTCCCTTCCCCTGTTTCAGAAGGGAATCCAGTTTCCACTAATTGTGTTATTCTGTTGATGTATTGCTATGTGCTGCTACCAAGCGGCTAAACCAGTTATCTCTTGCTGGTGAACAGCAACCCTGTACTTAATGGTTTTTTGAGATAAAAGATCTCTCATGTTTTTATACTGATTTCTCTTTGTTTTAGAATGAAATTGAGATATTGAAAGCTGAAAATGATCGGTTAAAGGCAGAGACTGGAAATACTGGGAAGCCAGCTCGGCCATCTTCTGAATCTTCAAGTAGCACATCCTCCTCTTCATCACGGCAATCATTAGGGCTTTCTCTGAA
Organism: Pelusios castaneus; assembly: GCA_007922175.1. Lineage (NCBI taxonomy): Eukaryota > Metazoa > Chordata > Testudines > Pelomedusidae > Pelusios > Pelusios castaneus. Next base: position 3,973,523 of record ML685831.1, read on the forward strand.
CAACTTGAATATCACAGACTCCGTTACATCAGGTGAATAATATATATATATATATATATATATAATGACATTAATGTATTTGTTGTTCATTTGTATCTCATTAACCACCCATATTTCAAATGTGCCTTCTGAAACTTTACTTGCTTCTACACATAAACCTCAAATACGTTTGTGCTAAAGGGTTTTTGCATGTGGACATCAAAAATAGAGCCTCACGAAAACATCAAAGAATAGTAATATTTACCATCAACACAGTATGTTCCTAGCTCCTAGCAATGTTTCTGTCTGATTTTATCTATGAGTTGGTATTTGTTAAGAAGAGCACCACTGTACAACAGATGCCAAAGACCTACAGAGATATGGGTCTTTCTGGGATAATTGTGAGAGTGATTACTAAAACTTTTCCTTTTATCTACAGATATTTATTGTTTATTTCCTATGTATTCCTTCAGAATGCATTATTTTGCAATCAGGAAGGAAAGTGAACAGAGTTAGAGTTAGAATCTAGTAATTTGTTGTGTAGTACTGATATCTAGTCTACGTTGGGAAGAACTTTTTTATTTCCATATGTAGTCAGGGCTAGATCAACTCATTTACCAGATACCATTGAGGCTCTAAATCCTGCTTCGCTCATTATATACTTCCATTGACTTCTGTGGGAATTTTCATGTTGGAAAAGCAATCAGGATTTAGGTCGATATTCTGAACATTCATACTTTATATTTTCCAATACAGTAGTGTTGGAGGATAGATAATCCCAATCTCTTCACTGTCATCTCTCTGCATCCATTGCATACAGTGGTCAAGAAACAGAAGTATTATCTCAACCATTAAAACTATGAGCATAGCACAAGCAGAGAAATCATTGATAATACACATCTGTAGAAAGCATAATGCAATCTCTGGAAGCAATAACAGTGTGGCTAATAATTATAGGGGGAGTCTGGGCAATAATACAGCTGGGGATGTGCCAAACTGCCTGACGATAATTTGAGTTGGCAGTCAGTCATAATATCTTGCCAGTCGTTGATTACATGGGTATTTGAGCCTTTCTTCTGGTTTAATTTTATATGAAAATCAGCATGTTTTTCCTTACATTCCAGCCCTCTCATTGCCTGGATTAACTCATGGAGTGGATGAGGCTGTATTGTCCCTGGTCATAGCATGAAAGGTTTCTTCTAACACAAACACGTTCATTCAGTTGCAAGAAGGAAAAGTCTGATTGTGCTTTCCCCCCCCTACTTTACAGGAGGAAGCCCCCAACACCAGAGCAGAAGTTCTTTTAGTAGTACTAAATTCTGAAACTTTTTCAGGAATAGATACTCAGATTGCAGCTCCAAATCTCTTGGTTCTGATTAAGTATAACATTCTATTAAGTCAGATATTGCAAAAGACTGTGTATAATTCTATGTGTGCTTGTTATGCATGCTCTCCTTGTCTGCAAGCTGGTTACTTTTGATTATAAGTGACAAGAATGAGGACACATGAGGGAGAGAAGGCCCCCATTCAAATGTGTAACCCTCCCAAGCTAAGCATTGAGCATATCATTTTGCTATGGCAGCAGGGAGCTTGCAAGTGTGGGACATTTTCACCATCAAATCTTCTAGGTCTTGCATAGAGATCAAGGAGTTATTAATCAGAGGCTCTGGTGTTATGGCCCCATTAAGCATGCTTGGGGGCTGAAACAAGTGAGACTAATGAATCCCTAACAAGATTCTGCAGCTATGTTGACAAGACAAGCTAGGATGGGGAAGAATAGAGATTTTGAATTATTCAGACACTTAGAGTAAACCCCCAAGAGTGGAAGCCTTCATGCCTTGTTAAAAAAATCTTTGTGGGGAAAGATTGGGTTCATTGCAGGAATATTTTGGCCTCAGCCCCTAACTAGGAAGCATCTCCTCCAGTGTTACTGTTGCAGGAGCTATTGAAAAGACAGGTCTAGAAACAAATGCCTAGAGGAAGGTAGAGACTCTCTCTACCTCCAAGACCTGTGTGAAGTCCTGCTTTGCAACCTCATTAGCAGAAAAGTGGCTGGACACTTTGAGTCCAGATTGAATATGAAGCAGTTTCCTGTGCAAGGTCCTCTTCTTTCTGATCAAAGAAATTGATGATATGAAAAGAACAAGAAGGAAATGAAGTTCTAGAAGCTGCATCATAAATTAAGAGGGACTATTCCATGTAACCATGCCTCATAGGTATAAGGTGAAGTCTTTTGGAAAAGGAAAGTAAAACCCACTGGGATTACAGCAGTAAATGTTTTGGCATCATGAACTGCAGATTTTCAACTGACAGAATTTTAGAGGGCAGAGTTTATACCCAAAGGTAGAAACATAATATGGGGTTTAAACTAGATTGTCACATGGATCCGTGGTAGTTTTGAATGTACTCCACTAAGGAAAACAAAGAAAAAATTCTGTTGTAGTTCAGGAGTGTATAGGTTCTCAACTCAGAATGCGTATAATTCAAGCTCATGAACAGTGATTGCCTTCACCAACTGACAAATCATTACTTTTTGCTTTCCAACAATCATAGGAAGGAGAAGTACATAGCAATTAAAATGATCATACTGCAGATTGTTGTGATCAACAGGCTTTCTTACTAAATGTCCTTGCAACAAACATTAAAATGACAAGTAGAACAAAGTTGGTTTAGCTTCTTGGATTAAGCACATTCTGTAAAAATGTATTTGCTTCTTGTATTGTAGATATTTTACTGGATGATGTCACAGACGGAGCCCTCCACAAAGAAGGCCACAGTGTTAAAATTATAGTCACCATAAGTAAGGGCTATGGTCAATCCAAGGTAGGTTCATTTTTTCTGAAGTCCTAGAATCACAGCTATAATAAATACAACCAGTGTACCTTGATTATTTCAACTATTTTCAGTCAGGGACTGAAAGTCAAACATTCAAAATACACCCTTTTTCTTTTATCCTCTCTTCATTTTTATCTGATCAAAGCATGGTCAAATGCAGTCCCCACAGTCTTCTTCATTATGGCCTATTACTGCTTTTCTGAAGGTCAGACAGACCATTAATCCAGTTCAGTTTAAGTTGGATGATTGCATACTGGGACCTGCTATCTCTCCAGGTGGGCTTCTGTTAAAAGGGAAGACCACTGTGAATTAGGTATACCCCTTGGGATCCGGGCAAGTTGCAAGTATGCCCCTTACTTGGACAAGTTGAGATGTCCGAGTTAATTTTGAATCATATTCTAATGACCTCATGTTTTGTGTTCCAAAAATCATTTAAATAGAATGTGACCTGTATTTGTATACAGTGAATTTTATTTTATTTTTATGACTGAGGTAACATCAGAACTCTACATCATTTTTGCACAAATGGTCCAAAACCAGTAAGCCAAAAATGTTTAAGATAATTTCAACCATAGACTTCTTTAAAAAGAAATGGAAGCAGTATGACTATTTTGGAGATAAGTGACTCATTGTGATGGTAGCTTACTTGGTCACAATTCAGAACTTTTACAATGCTGGGCCCAGATTCTTCCTTGCATTGTGCTATCCCATGTATGTAATGTACTTTGTGTATATATATAAAAATAAAAATAATATGTGAACGATAGCATGAAGTAAAACTGACCATAATATTACTTATACCTATTTTTATGTGTTAATTACTTAGCTGAAGTGTTGTATCTTAGAGATCTTTGTTTGCTTCATTGGAAAAAAACAATAGAATGTGTGTGGCAAACTGACTTCCTCCAATTTAAATCCCAATTTGTGAATGCTCTCTCTTTTTCTTTATAGGATCAAAAGACACAGGCATATTTGATAGGATCCATTGGGGTTAGTGGGAAAACCAAATGGGACGTTTTAGATGGAGTAATTAGACGTCTCTTTAAGGTGGGGCATTTAAAAGTTGGTTGATCAGTTAATTCCATATTCTTTATCTCCTATAACTCTCCCTGCTTGCTTAGTTTTGAGTTGCCTAATTCATTTTTTCATATAGCTTAAGGTATTTTAAGTTTTCTTCTTAATACTTTTACTCTTTTTTAAATTTGCATTTGTGGTTGCATCTGTAATGCATAAATCTGAGTCTTCTTTCAATCGGACTCCATTTACACGAAACTGTGTGTTTTAATAACTTGTCTCACATGAAATGACTATGCATACTTTTATATCTTGTATTTCTATTTGATTTTAGGAATACATCTTCCGAGTAGATCCAACTACTTGCTTGGGTTTAAGCTCTGACTGCATCGCTAGCTACTGTATAGGGGATTTAATTAGGACCCATAGCCTAAAAGTGCCTGAACTGCTGCCTTGTGGATATTTGGTTGGAGATAATAACATCATCACTGTGAATCTGAAAGGTAAAGGCACAACTCTGTGTTTGCAGATATTTTTCTCTTCTTTGCCACATCCTCCAATCCCCTCCATTTATCCTTTAATCTTAACCTTTTTGTCACACCCTCTCCACCACAGGGAGTCATTTGACTTGGAAGCTCTTTTTATGTGTTTTTATAGTACTTAGCACATTCACACATTGTGTATGTGAAGTATAAATATTAAATGAAACTAAAAATATTTCTCTTCTCTCACTGATTCCCAAGTCACAGCAAAGGACAAATTATTTAATAGGGACAAGGGGCAAAATTCAAGGGTTCAGTTCAGAAATATTTCTAAGTCATCCTGCTACATGACAGAGACTTGAAATAGTTCAAAGAGCTTGAGGGTTTTTCTATGTTAGGGGCTTTCAAAAGAACTTTGTGTCATTTGATGTAATATCTTTCTGCTGGTAATCCTTGTCACTTTGACCTTTTTATCTTAAATACCTTTAACGTTTGAAACATACATTTCTGGCTCACTGAGACATCTCTTCATACATACTTTGATTTTCTTACTCCCACCCATCTAGTCACGGTGATGCTGCTGCTTCTGTTTAATCTTTTTGCCCCTTAGGAAGTATCTGTGCATTTTCAATGGGTATTCAAACCTTGGAGAAAGGCTTGTATTAGATAGGAGCATTTACCTGCTCAGGAGCCTGTCAGCAGGATCCATGATGAATTTATGCTTATTTTAGACATCACCTTGACTGGAGACAAGCAATATTTTTTTCTTTTATTCTCAGGAGTAGAAGAAAATAGTTTGGACAGTTTTGTGTTTGATACACTAATTCCTAAGCCAATTACCCAACGGTACTTTAATTTATTGATGGAGCATCACAGAATTATCCTGTCAGGACCCAGTGGCACTGGAAAGACCTATTTAGCCAACAGACTGGCCGAGTACATAATAACTAAATCAGGCAGGAAAAAAACTGAGGATGCAATTGCTACTTTTAACGTAGATCACAAATCAAGCAAGGTAAGTTACAATTACAATGATCAATTCATTGTCTGGTTTGTAGTGATCACCAAGATTTGGTCCTGCTAACTTTAGACAATGCTCTATTCCCTGGTTCTTCTGTTTTTCTATAGAGATTGAACCTCTAATCTGAGTGAAACATGCAGCCACAGCTCTCTGTACCCTCAGTGGTGCAGCATGACATTGTGAGGAAGAGGTGGATTTTGAGTCCTCTATAGGACTTCCACTTCACAAGCTGATAAAGGCAGAATAAAACACCCTCTGTACTCATGATCCATGGAGTGCCAATAGTTTCTCTCTCGTGACACATTTGCTATACAATACAGTATTAGTTTGACTCGCATTTTGACAGTGAAAATGGCAGTCCAAAATTACTAGAGGGGAGTAGAAAGGATGAGCTAGTGCATGGAGTATTGGATTAGCACTTGTGTTCAGTTTCTTGCTCAGCACTATCTAAATAGTTGCTGCTGTGGTCTCCTGAACTATGTTCCCTCTAAGCTGTGCGGGTGCGTGGCCGCGCAGTGGCTGTTGCACCCCCTGTGCAGGCATGAGGGGCCCCCATGCAGCCCAGCAGCCCCCATTGCCCCCCAAGCCTGGCAGCTGGGCTCCAGCCCCGGAGCCCAGCCGCGGCAGCCCCCACCGCTCCCCCGAGCCCAGCGACTGGGCTCCGGGCCAGGCTGCCTTGTTCCTTCCCCTTCTTTCTTTCTTTCTTTCTTTCTTTCTTTCTTTCTTTCTTTCTTTCT